>BOPN01003606.1:100000-105000 GCA_017312705.2 Penaeus japonicus | reverse complement strand
GGAACTCCACGGAGCCAGGGATGCGAGGAAGATAGCCTTCATCACAGCCTTTCTCATATATGCTCTGGTGAGAATATCCGATAGATTTGGGGTGATTGGCATAGATTCTTTACAACTCTAGGATTAATTATCTTTACAGTTACTATAATATTCACCCTAATATTCACCAAAATAGTTTAGTTTGGCATCAGAAACATGGCACCACTCTCTCCTTGCAACATTAGAAATGAAAGTCATCAAGAGCACTAGCTTCAGGTTTTTGTACTCCTATAGGAATGTACTACTGCTACCACACTGAGTGTCAAGAACATAATGAGCTGATATGGACTCTATACTACAATTTCAGTATATTACAATACTGATAAAATCTGTCAGATGCCAAATATATGCCTCATCATATAGTAAACTACACACAAGAAAGACAAAAAAATAATTGTTGTAGTATTATAAGTGAATAAAAGAAATTAAGAGAGGCCATGATATGCTAAATTCTGCTCCCTCACTCTCAAATAAAATCCATCTGGAGTACCATGCAGCTAGTGCTAGTGCCTATCTGGTGGGTAAAGCTAGCAAATCTATTCCTGTCTCCAATGGGCTAATAGTCTTGAATGTCTTATAAGATAAAATAAGAACACATTGTCCAAGCAACACATAAATGTTCAGACACTAGAGAAAATTATATTAATGTATATTCAAGATGAAAAAAGGTTCATATTCTCCAATACCAAAAATTCTATACAGCAGCTTAACCCATTTGCACCGGATGACATGCTGACAAGTTTCATGGTTTTTGCGTCAGACGCCGGTGACGAGATATCTGGGCAAGGCCGGCGCTCGGGGTGAGCGAGCAGGCAGCCCAGGCTCGCGGCTTGTGCACCTGAGAATCTCAAGGCATTAGGCTTATGCATTCGAAAACCCCGGCATTACGACCATTCAAAGCCGCAATCGCCCCATCGTGAATGGGTTAAAAAACCTGACTTCCCTTAACCCACTCGCGCTGGGTGACATGATATCACATTATGTTTTACATTGTTACTCATAGGAGTTCCATTTGTAGAGACACAGTTTTCTTTACTTGTGAAATTAATGTAAATAACTACTGAAAGCTCCTATTATCACCCCGATGAATCAGGTGGGTGAAAATCACCCATAGAGGCATAGTGCAGCATTGAGCCAGGAGAGATCTCACGCTCTGTCACTTCGCGTGCTTGTTATCTAGCTGGCAGTAGCAGCATTAAATAAATGTAAACCCCAGCATGAAGGGGTTAATAAAAAGTAGTTCAAGCAAAAAATAAAACATGACAAAATACTACTAACTAACAATCATAATTCTTAAAAAATAAAAATGTACAAACCTCAATGGTCTTCCACATGATGTAGAGAGCTAGCGATGGGGCAGAGTAGAAGTACATAGAGAGAGCAGAAAGCACCCCTGCCACTGCTCCATGTGCTGCCTCATCCTTTCCACTCCACCAGCGGCCCAAGCAGCATGTCCCCTGCATAGAAAGATGGAGAATATCATAATTTATAAAAATGCTGCTCTACCTAGGATGAAAAAATTCTCTCTGTCACTGGTCCTGTCCCTCTCTCTTTACCTATACTTAACTGCTTTCTCTCTTCCTTCACCTTCTCATTCTTTCCATCCTTCTTCCCTCTGGACTTCTTTGTATCTCATTTTATCTATTTCTGGATCTATATCTTTTCATCTCTTTCTGTCTCTCTCCCCCTCCTTCTTCTTCTCTCTCCAAAACCTCTCTTTCTGGCATATCCATCTCCCTCTAACCCCTGCACTTGCTCTCTCCCTCTCCCTCTCTTCCTCACTCTCTCACACTCTGTCATATTCTCCCTTTTCCTCTTTTCCATACCTTAAATACAGACATGAACCAAGCCAGGAAAATGCCAGCTTGCAGGTTATGTGGACTTGTCAGCAGACCAAAGAGCTTTGAGGGTTTCCTAAAGAGTCTGGGAAGGGACGGGATAATCTTCACTGCAAGCTGTAGTAGGAAGCCTTGACTGAAACCTCTCAGGGCAGTCTGGAAAAGGAAATGAAGTTTTAAGTAACTCTTTGAGAAAGGAATAAAGTAATGGATAGGAAAAATAACTTGAAAGAGTAATTCTTTAAGTTTTATATCAGCACTAAAATTAAGGTGAATTGCTACAATATAAATGTAATCCATAGACCTTAATCATGAGACAATACAAAATTATACATACATATGTTTCCACTAGTTCTTTACCAATTGATTTTAAAATTTACACATTCACTTAGACAGTTCATCAATTATACTACACTCTGACTGATACAAACTTTGGCACGAGTTTAACCCCTACTACTTTGTGAACTGGGGAAAAAACTAACTGAAAACTATGTAATAAACAAATGGAAAAAGAATCAAGTAAAACAACATTAGCCAACAAATAATCATTAACCCATCCACGACGGGGGAATTCTAGCCTTGAATGTCACAATGCCGGGGTGTTCGAATTATTAGGCCTAAATCAATTGAATGGCTGGCACAATACTGTGCCACCCGGCCACTGGGCTTTTGAATGAGTGGTACAGTACTGTACCACCCGTCCAGAGTGGGTTAATACCAATGATCATTAACCAATATCAAGCAAAAAAATATAAGCAATATATTTTCAACAGGTTAAAATTCAATATCTATCAAATTTTCAACACAAAACCAGGACCTAAGCAATGGAAACTTATTCATATCTGAAAATTTAGTCTTCATGGACTTTTATCCCACAAAAGCAAAGGCAATAGACCACCACAATGGAAACAATTGATCCAGATAGCCATTACATTGATCAAGAAACTTACCCAAGTGAAATAGGGCAAACACCCTCCCTTGTGTGGGCAGGCATGATGTCTTCCTCTGAAAACACGCATTAACTTATGAACCTGTGAATGAGAGAAGTGAATTAATTTATAAACAATAACAAGAGAGAACTGAAGACACAGACCTCTCTTTTTACTTTCCTTTTGAATACAGACACCTGCATATACAAAATTTCATTTGGCTTTATTCAACATGTTTATTTTGCAGCACACATACATATGGATAGACAGGACTGATACACAGACAAAATAAAAAGTAAAAGCAGTAATCTTCAAATACCGCAACAGGTGACCTAAATCATGTTAAAATTACTCACCCATGACATTCTTGGGGAGCTGGCATGCAAAGCGCCATCAGGAGTTGGTACCTCCTGTCTGGCAGCAATCATTGTTCCTGATTCACCACGTCCAAGAAAGAGCCTTGATTATGGCACAAAGAATAAATCAATAAATAACAGAATCAATAAATGAATAAACTAATTCATCAATCAATAAAAATGCATAAATGAGTAAATAATTTAAATTGATAATAAATCAATACACAAATAATAGAAAAAACATACAATTTGTTCATAGGACTGGAATCAACTGTACTTAATTTCTGCAGTATGACAAGATCATACTCTATCAAGCTGGCCTACTACATGAATCAAATGCAAGCTAGGCAGTAGTGCATGCTGTTCACATCACCATAGGCCTATTACTCATATATTACTACAACCATAGAAGGTCTGCGATCTAGCACCTGTCAGGGTGATGGAATGCGGATGATGAGACTGGGAAGCTTTGTTAGTTAGAAGTAAGCAATTTTATTGAGGAATACAGGAATGGTGGTGATGGTATTGAAACTAGCACTTTATTTTCTTCTAAAAACTGCTTATGCCATATAGATATTAAGTCAGAGAGTAGCCCACATCTAAAGAGTTTAAGTACATAAATTTAAGAGATTTAATGCTTTCTTAAACAGTAGAACTTCGCTTTGCATTAACAAATATAAGACTTAATAAATAAACAAATCATTCAAATCCCAGCATTCAGCACCTACTGAAATACTTACTGAAGGATCGAGTTGATTGTCTTGCTGAGGGGCGTCTTTGACCGGAAGCTGTAGCCCAACACTGCCATAGCTCCAGCAAAGATCAAAATTTCGCCCCTTGGAATGGCTTTCGCATAGCCATTTGCTACAGCCGAGTTCCATAGACATTCTGATGCCTAGAGAGAGAGAAAAAAGAAGAGGTATTATCAAAAATAAAACAAGTAAAGACATAAAATAAAAGGAGGGAACACCATGATACACAAAGCAGAGTCTTAACTACTTATCAACAAGAAATAAGTTTAATGATCAAACTTACCACATTAGCAACATAGACTGCTAGAAGTGGCCTACGTTCAGGTCGCTCCACGTTGATGGCCAAGACACTTCCCAAAAAGCCAGGCATAAAGGAAGCTGACAGGAAGTTGACATGTTGCAGAATCTTTCTGAGAATGCCCAATGTCCCATCAATGAATCAAGTCACAAAGTCGACAACCAGCCAGTTATTTAACACATGACTCACATATGATAATGCACATATGCACAAGGTTCATACTCAAAGCCTCTACACAATATTTTTAATCTAAAAAATTGTAAGTTCATTAACCCATTGCGGACACACGTTAGATTTGTTTGCCCAGTCTCCAGGATGGGTTTTATTTCAGAGCAAGGCAGCTTTCACTATTCTCACTATCTTTTAGTCAATAATTGTAAAACTAAAGCCTTTTTTGTGTTTTAATTTTTGTGTGTTTTATTGTATTTATAGACTTATAAATGTCATATCACAAGCTCTATCAATGCTGCAACTGACTAAAATTGTAGTAAAGGGTCCATATCATCTCATCATTTTCTTTATACTCAGGTGAAAGAAGTATTGCTATTTTATGGGAGGACAAAAAGCAACTTTATTTTTTTGTATTTATGTACTGTCATGAACAAATATGACACATATAACCATCCACAATGAAGATAACAGGTAGGGAAGAGGAAGGAAACCTGTGCTTATGACTATGAATGCCAAAGCCTACTGGCACAGGGGCCCATTGTAGACAATGGGTATAGTTTGAGTCCCCTTCCTCTTCTTGTTCTGCCTGTACAACCTTCATCTGTAGTACTTTAAAG
>BOPN01003606.1:85000-95000 GCA_017312705.2 Penaeus japonicus | reverse complement strand
TCTTTGTACATGATACACATTAGTGACAATATAACTATTGTGTTTACTTGCCCCTCTTTACATTTATGTCATTTTAAGTCACAGATGATTAAAATTTTCACTACGCATCATGTCCAAAAGGCTACCTTCAGAAAGCCAACTTGTCATTGGAAAACTGGAAAGGAAATAGTTTCATTTTTTACTTCACTTGAGTTAATGTTAAATGTGAAACAAAGGCAGTTTCCCTAATTATCAGCCAGTCATACAAAATCATTACTAATATCAACTTCAGCACTATGTAAAACACATCACATACTACTTTTAGTAAAGAATTTGTACCACTATCACTGTCTTGATAGAGATGCCATGATAAAATGTGTCCGTCACAATAATCCCAAACTGGTCACCTGCTGCACAACAAAAACTACATACACAAAAAATGACAGTATTGTAAAAAGTAGATTCTGAATTATCTCCTTTTCCTATGTAACTGAAAATGATTTTGCATTGTAAACTAATTGCTTCTGTGGGAAATTCTACAAATTCATAAAGAACACATTGACAAATGTGTAAATTTCCAAGAATAGGGAAAATAAGCAGTTCATACTTACTATACAAAAACAGACTCTACACTGTACTGTTTGATAACATGGATATAGGTGGATTCCCTACTGATAGAAAATTCCACTACAGAACCATAACTATCAATATAACAATAATAAAACAGATGAATTGGTACAAAATTAAACGAAAAGCAATTTTACGCCCCCTTTATCAAACATCATCTCTTATGAACATATTCTCACCATCAGCAACAATCCAAGATGTCACCAGCAGTAATACATCAAATCTAAAGTAATCCAGTCGGAACAAGAGAGATATAATCATTTAAATTAGCGTTTTTAAGATAAACGTTATCTTCCTCTTGACCTTTGCTCACGCCATAAACACTGTGTTCGGATGTACTGGCAGGACTTGCGTTCTTGCCACTTAGTTCCCCTTGTTGGAATCTGTCGTTATCTGTATACTTTTATAAACACGTATGGTTCTATTTATTCCTTTCTATATGAAAAATTTAAAAATACAACCAATTTTCTTTCTCTGTTGCTATATAATTTCTTGTGGTTATATACGGTGAATACTTTCAAATACAATGTCAACCGACACAGTTTATTAACTTTGTGATAATATTGTTTTTTATTTTTTGTTGCAACACGAATTACTTTATTATATTTGAAATATATCACAACACTTATTCAAATACATTTTATCTAGTTCCATCCTCATTTAAACTTATGTTACTGTGCATACCCTGAATCGCTCACATTTTAAGATGAGAACATCATTTCAATCCAAAACCATGATTAATGGTACGGTTAATTCACAATTACAATAGCAAAAAACTAACGTATTACTAAAAAAATTATTTCTTGACATTTTTTTCTTCTTGGTGATAAGAAAAAGTACATATTTTAAAGTCGACCCAAAGTTCCAAACTGTGCCGTGGATATGTAAACATTGACACGTGCAGAAGGTCCGAGCTGTGTCCTGTTTCACTTGATAATTATATCAGGAAATATATTTCCTGCTCAAGCCTGAAAACTATTGTCAAGCAAGAAAATTTGCAAATCTTTAGAAGATGGGGAAGCGAAGAAAGTAAGTTAAGCAAGAAGTTTGAGATTATGGGTACATTGACAAATCAGACTTCAACTTAGTAGTCAGATGTTTTTTTTAGATTTATAATTACGTTATTGATTTGCACATTGATAGTTTCATTTGTTATACTGTTCATGACACCCATCACCTACAATTTTATTAATATAGACATGAAAAATGAACAGATTTAGTATGTTGTAAATTAAAATGAAGAAATCACGTTGGAAAGTTCGGATTTTGGGCTCTGTTTGAGATTTTCCATATTATACACTGACACGATTGTCACTGGGCTCTGCTCCTTTGATGCTCCAGAAAAGTAAAATAAACATGTATATACTGGTTATATGGAGCTTGTAGACCTACCCATCAATTTATTGTCAAACAAGAAAACAATCCCAAGCTTTATCTTTTCATATTTGTGATGGAGTCTCATCATTCTTTGTTGAAGAGTCACTTAACCCAATCTTGAAGGAGTACATGTATATAGACCCTGCATGTATGTCATTGTTGGTTTTGTTTTATCATTACTCATTTTTTTTACACATAGATGGTTCCTCAAGGGTTAGTCACCAAGAAGTCAACAGTAGGCCTTCCTGACATCAACTGTTTATCCCATTCCCTTTTTTTTCTTTCTTTCTTTCTTTCTTTTCCACAATTATTGTTCTTATTAAAATCATTTTGGTTGTGGATATCACTACCACAAAGGTATATAGTATTTGATATTGGTAGATTAACATATTTTAAGAGACTATCTGTGAAATTTCATCTGAAGTTGCAATTGAAAAGTCATTGTAAATCATAAGTTACACATCTAATATCAGTAGAGACAGTATCAAAGGGGTTTGTAATGACCTCTCCCCCTTTGGTGCTCCAGAAAAGTTCAACAAACCATATACATTTTGGTCAGGTAGAACTTAAACTGGTTCCTTATTTGACTGTAAATTACTAGGTAAATCTACCAGAACTATAATTCTTAGAGACAAAGTTTAACAAGCATCATTTGGTATCCACATCACTCTTGGTGGATTAAGATGCTAGAGCATGCCTAGTGTGAGCAAAATGAAGCAGACATTTTGATTGGCTTGTTGAAATATAACACAAGATATGATTTATTGGTAATTTTGATATTATAGATATTCTTTGTCAAAAGTACCATAAAGGAAAATTATTATAGATCTTGTCAATCTTCAAATTTATTAATTGTTTATTATTGTAGGCTGTGAAATCCCTTCTCAAGATTGACCAATATTCCCTCCTATGACTATCACTTCTGCAAGCATTAGCATTTCCTATGAAGAGGAGTTTTAACAACTAGCCTAACCCAGGCTAGGCTAAGCTAAGATAAACCAAGTTACCGAAATCTAACTTTAGCAATGAAATGATTCTGTAAGTAACCCATTGCAGATGGGGGCAACACGTTGATGCCATGAGTACTTTTGCAAGACATGTCAGGTGCCACTGTCAGTTTGGCTATTTTGCAGTGGAAATGGAGAGTGTATAGTTAATCTTTTTCTGTTACATTAAAGAAAATGTCTGCCAAACTTCATACTTCTTCCAAAAAATTGTGGTAGCGATGTTTTACTTAGTGCAAAGCATACATTCCTACTTTATGGGGACTAAATTACTAAACTACAGGAATTATATGTCTAAACAATGTCATAGTCATAGCAGTACCCACTATAAGTCTCACAACATGATGAACACAAAAAAATTGGTGAAGATTTTGAGTACTCTTATATATAAATAAGCAAGGAGTGGGCTGAAAAATTGGTTGCAGTGTGAAGCTTGAGTCTTTCCTTTTTCCACCTAACCTACTGAATGGCAACCCTGCTTCAATTACATAGGTCTGTCCGCAATGGTTAAATCAATAAGTATTTCTGGACCTTAGTCACAGCAGGTCACATGCTCTGTCTGAAATTCTGGAAACTTAGGGTAAGTTTGGTAAGGTGGTTTTCTTGGTGAATCAAATAATTTTTAAGTTTTCACATCTAAAAGCCATGACTGGCAGATGCCAAATATCAAATGATTGTAGGCCTTCCACCACAGATTACAAAGTCCCATTGTGGGCGTCTATTGCATATTTACTTAATTTTTCAATACAAAAAATTGCATACCTCAAAGTGATATTGTTGCACATACATATGTAACAGTGAGGTGGTGCTTCTACTTATTCTGTTCTAAGTTATTCAGTCAAATGCTACAGAAGGGGGTGAGAGGGTTAACCCAATACCGCCGGCCGCAGGCCACAGACAGCGATTATGTAATATGCATAGCACCGGGTGCCGGCATGCGGTGTCAATCGTATAATTGATTTAGGCCTATGCGTTCGAGAGCCCCGGCATTGCATCCATGCAAAGACGGAACAGTGCCAGCGGGAATGGGTTAATCCAACTAATCATTAGTGCATATCTGTTTTTAGATCCATTGGTATTGCTAGATTAATTATTATATGCACTATACATTTATAGCAGTTATATCAGTGCAGACCTACTCAGACCTAATAGATAGTGAGAATTATGAGTAATTAATTAATTAACTCCTATTTTACTAATATTCACCAACAAGTACATGTGTACCTTGAATTTAAACATCATATACAGACTGAAAGGTTTGTATATAAATATATACCTACAAACATTCTGTTTTCATAGCTTCCCCCCTATTATGATGCAGTTACATGGTCTTCAATTACAGAAAATGCTGTAATATATGAAAACCTCATTTTCAGCCAATGGTAGCATATGATTTGATAAGTACCTTACTACTTATAGCTAATAATAGAATATATATTTAGTAGTCAGAGATATTGAAGCAGCTTTAACATAGAAATGAGTAGATACAGATATGTTAGTACAAATTGTTGAAAATGCAAAAAATATATTACTGTAAAAATGATATACAGTAGAAGAATGGCTACTAAAGAGATTTCGGTTTTCTCCAGACTGGACTGTATCAAAGTTGATACAGCTCTGAGCATCAATGAAGTTTTTGTCTTGTTGTTTTAACATGTACAGTGTATTAAAGCAATACATCTACTTGTTTATGATCAGGATGGCAATGTGAAATATAGAATTTAATTATCATGTATATTAGGTATATTCATTCATGTAATATACTAAAATGAAAACCAATATTTACTCTAAATCCAATGAATTTCAGAATGGGAGGAGGAGGCTTCAGCAGCAGCAAAAAGAAGGGAAAAGACAGAATGCCGCAGCAAGATGCCTATGAGAGCAGCCTTATTGACCCAAGTAGCCGAGGATACGTCTATGACGAAGTGGACGACTTTGAGGATGAAAGGGACAAGAATGTTCTCAATCTGACCAAGAGGCTTATGGCTCGAAAAGAGGGCTCAAAGGTGAGGCGTAATATTGGACTTTACTCACAGGATCGCGGTATTTCCTATACTAAGATTTCAGATTTATCAATTCATTCACAAAATCAGCCTCTCTGTATAGTCCAAGATAGATAAATATGCTACATTAGTCTTTAACACATAATCACATTTCACATGCATTTAGTGTTCTTTACAGAACATGGTAGGGAAATGTAATCAGTCTCCCCCCAAGTAGATGACCTCAGAATTGCTACCTATCTAGCTGTCAACAATATGATTCAATTTATATTTTAGGGAAAATATTATTTGTTGCGCAAATGTTTTATTGTATGCAAGTTTACATAGACAATATTGATCTTCTTGATAAAGGGAAAGATTTTCATGAATACGATTCTGGTATCAGATATTAACCAATTTGCGCCAGATACAATCACATCATGGGAATATTTCTCTCTGGTTAGATGACATCCTATCACGTTATAATCTCTCCCTCTTAATACACGTTTTACATAGTTATGTTTGTATATACTCATTGCAGTTGCATTTGCATAGACACAATTTTCTTGACTTGTCAGAAAAAGATAAAAAGATAAAAAACGTCTCAGAGCAACCCATAGAGTTGGGCAGGTAAAAAGTGCTCCAAGAGGTGTAGCAAGATATCTTGCCGGGAGAGAGCTTGCACATGGAGGCTGCATTATCTTCACAGTGGGAGCAGTATTAGGCAAATAATCGGTCTGGCGTTAATGGTTTAAGAATGATAATTTGATAACATCCAACTTCAGTATATAATCCAAGGTTTTATGTGTTAGATGTGACAGAAAGCATTCCCAGTTGTTCCTATCTCTGTCTATCCAGTAAATTTATTTAGAAGTTATAAATGAAAAGTCAGTATACATTTTCAAACCATTGTTTGTTCTTTATATAGCACCTTACTTTTGAGTATGGGTGTCATTATTATATATCATTGTGTGTCCTGTAAACAGTTTTTTTAGTCACCTACAATCTTGCTTGGAATGAAGGACATTCATAGCATGAAAATAATTTATACTGTGAACTCGTCAATTATTTTGTAACAGTTTTCTATGCATATCAAATAACGTATCTCTGTTCCATTTTTTTGATAGGTTATTTTGTATATTATTAGAATAGTGTTTGAACATCACTGATATATTGCTTAAACATCTCAAATAAATTGCTTTAATTTTATTTATCTGTTCTTTGAGAATTGTTAATACAATCTTCCAGCTTGCTAATACTTTCATGTAACGTTATCATATCACTCCCAATTTGTCAATACAAACAGGAACAAGTTCTCGGCATCGGCTCAGGGTCCTCAGATAATGAGTTTGAATACAATGATGATGACACAGATGAAGATGAAGAAGAACAGGAAGAGGATGGGGGAAAGGACGAGGAAGGTGAAGACGATGATGAACTGTTCATGGACGATGACATTGAAGACGAATACGAAGAGAGGTTGGCTGATGACAGGGCCTGGGGCAACAAAAAGTGGAGGTACATCGGCACAGACACAAGTGACGAGAGGATTCAGAGTAAGTTGAATGTTAGAGAAATTAATTTAGTAATGGAATGGACAAATATTGATGAGTATTCTGTGTCAAAAGATGTTTATAAAATGAGGTGAAGAATAGTATTGATGAGAATCTACAATAATGTCTAGAGTTATATGCTGAAAAAGTTTAATGTGTGGTTAGGTAATGATTGAAAACAGCATTTGTTTAAGCTAATTAACCAAATAATAAATTATCCAAGAAAATAAATTGTTCACAGGATATTTGAAAAAAAGAACACCTTTCATTTGATATCTGGTGGTTAATCAGTGCATAGCAAATTAACATGGAGAACAAAAGGACTATCCACGTATATTATGTGATAAGTTTTTAGCTCTTTTAATCCTCTATAGAATCATTAACCCACTCACGACGGGGGCATTCCAGCCTTGAATGTCACAATGCCGGGGCTTTCAAGCGCTTAGGCCTAAATCAATTAAATAGCTGGCACAATACTGCCGCCCGGCCACTAGGCTTTGGAATGAGCGGTACAGTACTGTACCACCCGTCCAGAGAGGGTTAATATTTAAACACAAAGGATCATGACAAACTAATAAAGCACATGAGATTATACCCATCACACACAAGTCATAATTATCAAGGAAAATTGTCACATAGAATCAGGCAATCAGCTGTTGAGGTGGGGCAGCATTATAAGAATTGGCATCAATCTTTCAGGGAAGCTCTACAGACAGGATGAAGAGCTGGCCAAGCTGGAGGAAGAGACAGCGAGGAAGCTCCAGGACCGCATGGCTGCTGAGCTGGAAGACCTGAAGGCTGAGGACCTCATACTGCAGGTAAGAGGTCTTGGTGACCCAAGGTGATCATTAGAGATTAAAATTTTTGTGTATATGGAGATAGATAGATAGCTATTGATTTAAGCACTTTTAACACTGATAGATATAGATAGAAACGCGCACACATATATACTACACACACTCATACTCTATCTCTTTTTATTTGTGTGTGTGTGTGTATGCATATATATGTATATATAGATAGATAGATAGATAGATAGATAGATAGATAGATAGGTATATTGATATATTTATATAGTGAGAGAGATAAAAAGAGAAAGTGAACTTCCTTTTATGCTCCTCCTCTCATAATTTCCCATCCATCGACCACAGGAAGAGGACCAGGGAGAGAATGACAAGAGCACACAGGTGAGAGTGGAGACCGACATCTCAGGGCTCTCGAAGGCCAAGAAAATGCAGTTGCTGAAGAGAGAGTCACCTGAATTCCTTCCCCTCATTGAAGACATGAAAAGTGAGTGAGGATGCAATTTTATTATTTTATTATTATTATTATTTTTTTTTTTTTTTTTTTTTTTTTTTTTTTTTTTTTTTAGGGGGGGGGGGATTTTTCTTTTCTTTGAGGATGAAACAAAAGTTATTTTTGTCCTTATTCATATATGTTCTTTAATGTAACATTGAGGTAAATGTATATGTCTATATACCCTCTCCTCAACCTCATCCTTATCCTCCTCTCCTCCCCCTTTGGAAAAAAATAGACTTAAGAATAGTTCTTGATATTAATTTCTAAACAGTTATCCAAAGTATTTTTCTTTTTCCCTATATACCTCTTATAATTTCTCTTCTTTTCCTCAGGCAAGTGCAACGAGATTCAGACCTTCCTGCGACCGCTGATGAAAGGAATCCAGACTGGCCATGTGCCTGATGGTCCCGCCAAACAGTATATCATCACAAAATATAGACTCCTGCTTAAGTGAGTAATTTTTTTTCTATTCTTTTCTTATCCTTTACTTTACTTTTACTCTTAGTTTTTACTCTTCTTCTCTGTCTTTTACTTTTCTTTTACTGTTCTTCTTCTGCTAGTGCTCCTCCATCTCATTCTCATTCTATTTCTTTTCCATCTTCTCAGTTCAGTTCAGACAGATTTGCGAAGACGTCGATCCGCCCGGGCTATATGCACAAGGTTGCCCGGCCTCTTTCAGCTATGAGTGCTGACTCATCTTTTCTAATCCATCTTCTTCTTTTCCTACTCCTTCTCTTGTTCTTTCTCTTGTCCCTTCTCCTGCTCCTTCTCCTTCTCCTAATTATTTTACACAGAAGGTTCTATAAACACCTTGTCACCAAGAAATCAATTAGCAGGCCTACATGACCTCTCCTTATTACCCTTTTTATTGAGTTTTTGTGAAAATATATTTTTATTTCTATTCTTGTTTTTGTTATGAATATTACAATGGTAATAATTATAATGTTATTATTGACAATGAAAATAATATCAATGGAAACATGAACTTTTTGTACATTAAGGTATCAGTTATTCAGGGCAGGTAAGTCTGCTAATTGACTATGGTGACTAACACTTCCTTTGTCTGCGGTGATCATCAGTGAAAAATCAAGATCATGATTCATATTCATGCTCAGTACATAATTTCCTTAGACCGTATTAGTCAAATATGAGGTTCGTTTATATTTATATTTTTTCCAGATGCAATAATGTTGGCTTCTGACTCATGCAAAGGATCTATAGTTCTTAATTTTAGTTTTTAACTTTAGATGATGAATATTATAAATGATGGATATTTAAAAATGGCCTTCAGTAACATTAACTCATTGCAGACAGGGGATAGATTTGCTTGCCCAGTCTCTAGGATAGGTTTTATTTCAGAGCGAGGCAGCGTCACGCAACATACCTTGACTTTTTCCACTCTCTTTTAGTCTTTCATTGTAAAGCTAGAGCCATTTTTGTGTGTTTTACGGTATTAGGAGACTTAAATCTGTCATATCACAGGCTCTATTAGGCTCTGCAGTTGACTGAAATTGTAGTTTAGGGCCCATATCAGCTCATTATTTTCTTTATACTCAGTGTGATAGAAGTATTTCTGTTTTATGGGAGGTCAAAAAGCAACTTAATATTTTCGTATTTATGTAGTGTCATGAGCGAATACGAAACATTAACCATCACAATGAAGAAAACATGAAGAGTTAGGGAAGTTCTTATGACTGTGAGTGCCACAATAAAAGGCATCCCTACTGGCATAGGGGCACATTGTAGACATTGGGCATTGTTTGAGCCATCTTCCTCTTCTTGTTCTGCCTGCACATCCTTCATCTGCAGTACTTTAGAGCAAGAGGTCGGTAACATGCTATGTGCCATCGCTCTATAAAGATAGTGCTTGCTAGAGACAGTGGATGGGTGCCATTCAAGGCTCTCTCTCCTGTTGGTGCTAGGAGAAAGTGATGCCATCTAGGTTTTGGATGTGAGGTGAAACCCATTTTGTTTAATATTATATTAATCATCACTCACTCATTACTCTTAGCACAATAAAATAGCACAGTGATGTATGTCATGATACTCATCATCAGGCCAGAGCTCCTTTATCATGTATGTCATGACATCACAATAGGTTAACCCCTTCACTCTGAGCAGTGGAAAACGTACCTCATGCCGAATCCAGGATGCTGGTGCGTCCCAAATTTTAAACGTC
>BOPN01003606.1:77500-80000 GCA_017312705.2 Penaeus japonicus | reverse complement strand
ATATGTGCTAGACGTGTGAGAACAAAATGTTTTTGCAACTTCTGTTTTTATAGTTTCTTTAGTTATTCCAAGGTCATTTTACAAAGGTAGTATCAATTCTGTCATAATCTGTGTCATGGTAATGGATTGTTGTAGAAAATATATGTAGGAAGTATTGTTGAATGATCATTAAAATGATTCTTGATACATTGCAAGTATAGGTATTACTTGATGATTAGTCATAGTGATTATGAAAATGATTGTAATAATAATAATAACAACAATCTCAATAATAGGAATACTTAGAATGAAAGTGATTGCATAAATCATGGTAGTGATAATGATGACAATAATAATATTGATGGTAATAATGATAGTTATGATATTGGCAGCAATGATGATAATAATGATAATAATAATCATATATAAAATTATGTCAATAATAATGTTTTGATTATGATTATAATTTATAATAACAAGGATGAAAATTATAATGATTACACTGAAATTGATAAAATAGTAGTAGTGATGACACTAACAATAATGTATGATTTAGCGAATGATAAGAGGTGCATGGCACAGAAGAAGAAGCATTCTTGCTTTTGAGTTTATTGATAGTTGCTTGTCACTAGTACATGGTAACAAGTTGTAACACTAAGAAATGCAGACACAAAGACGTCAGATCTTTGCCACTAAGTATTAAGAATTGGAGACTGTATATTTGACAAAATTCTACTAAACGAGAAATAGAAGTTTGGAGTGCACTTGGGGAAGCCACTTGATCTGTTTTTTTGCACATACTCGTAAATTGTTGCTAATCATAACTACAAGGAAATACTCTAAAAGAAAAAGGAATAATCAAGGTGATGTCATGAGTAATAACTTTTGAACTTTTAAGTAGGTGACTGAAAGTGCAAGATCAAAAACTACATGATATTTACAGGAAATGCATTATACACAGAAATGTAAATCATAAGTAATACATAGGGCATGAATATTCTCTATAAAATTCCATTTTTAGTCCTGTCAGGTTGATGTCATAGTACCTACCACATCCTTGTCCGCTAGGGTCATCAGCTGATAACATCGTCTAGCTCAGTGGGCTAAGAATTCTAACATGTAGCCTCGCAGAATGGCCAGGTGATTGAGAGTCCAGCACGTGATATGCTACTGGGTCTTACCTCTTAGAGACATGACTTGGTTCCTTCCACCATCTGTTAGGGATCCTTAACCCATTTCGGACGGGGGATAGATTTGCTTGTACAGTCTCCAGGATGGGTTTTATTTCAGAGCGAGGCAGATTCATGCAACATACCTTGACGTTTCCTAGTCTTTTAGTCACTCATTGTAAAACTAGAGTCATTATTGTGTTTTAATTTTTATATGTGTCATATCACAGGCTCTATTAGTGCTGCAGTTGACTAAAATTGTAATACAAAGTCCATATCAGCTCATTATTTTCTTTGTACTCAATGTGATAGAAGTTTTATGGGAGGACAAAAAGCAACTTAATTTTTTCGTATTTGTGTACTGTCATTTACGAATTCGAAACATATACCATCCACAATGAAGATAACATGAAGAGGAAGGAAACCTGTGCTTATGACTGTGAATGCCACAGTAAAAGGCATCCCTACTGGTACAGGGAACATTGTAGACACTGGACATGGTTTGAGTCGCCTTCCTCTTCTCGTTGTTTTCACATCCTTCATCTGCGGTACTTTAGAGCAAGAGGTCGGTAACTTGCTGTGTGCCATCACTCTATAAAGATAGTGTTTGATAGAGACCGTGGATGGGTGCCATTCAAGGCACTCTCCTGCTAGTGGTAGGAGAAAGTGGTGCCATCTAGGTTTTGGATGTTAGGTGAAACCCATTCTGCTTAATATTACGGCAATTATAGTAATTATGACTGCAATTGTCATCATCACTTACTAACACAGTGATCCAAAATCCCCGAACGTCATGTACGTCATGACGCCCGTCATCAGAGCAGAAGCTCCTGCGTCATGTATGTCATGATACCCGTCCGCAATGAGTTAAGACCCACAAAACGAGTAACCTCTCCTCCAGACATGGAAGAAGAGTTACATGGAGATATGTAATACCATTTGCCCATTCCAAAGGGCCACCTGGACAACCAGGCATCAAGCGTCTCCCAGCTGAGAGCTATTTGATAGGCGGTGAGGATGAAAGAAGCGCAACATCTCTGCATGAAAAACACTGCCAATTTGTGGCATTGCGGTCTTCATCCCAATCTTGCTGGTAGGTAGGAATTGTAAGGGAACCAATTGCTGGGGAAGCCAGTTTGTGAAGGTCCTCCTCAAGAAGCCAATCAGAGTATGCAACGTTATTGGGGTAGTCGTGTGAAAAGGGCCTGTGATGCTGTCTGGAAGTAGACCAGTATGGAACAATATGGCGAAGAGGTAGTCAGACATGATGATCCTACGAAACTTGGCTTGCATCTTTGCCTTGAATTCGAGCCATGCTGTCAGCTGTCACTCTCTTGAAATGTGAGCTGAGA
>BOPN01003606.1:57500-62500 GCA_017312705.2 Penaeus japonicus | reverse complement strand
TGCTGATAGAATGACGCTGTTCCAAGCGGTAATCAGGGGAAGGAATGGGGTGTGTAAGCACTTGCTTGGAATCTACGCACTTTGTTAATGCATCAGCATATGCTTTACGGCATAAACTTGAAACTCAAAATCATAATCATTTTATTTTTTTCATGCACCATGAGACTTTATTTGTATCTTTGAACAAACAACCGAATGTGTGTTCATGAAGAGAAAAAAAAATCAATACACGCATACATATGCTGTATTATGATACAAAATTCTGATTAAGTTTGACTGATCATATTTATCTATTGACGGACAAAAATAAAGTGATAAAAAGAATCAGTCAATGACAATTCACCTCAACCTTATGCTGATTGAAGTGAACCAATTATCTGGTAGCAAATTTCACCGCAAAATTCAACAACTACCCAGCTTTTTTATTCATGAAATCACGATGCAGGCTGACAGAGAAAGTAAGAGATATTTCCTTCAGAAAATAAAACAAATCTGTCAAAAAGGAGTGGGAGGTTTCCTGGCCGAACACCAATGACTTTTCCCTCGTAGGGCTGTGATAACACAGGCTGAGCTTTGTTCAGTGAGCACTTATCCCCAATGCTGGCTGGCCCTCTTAGAGTAAAACAAAAACAGCTCCTCAATGCCACAGTAAAGGATGTTTTAGACGATTAAAAGCTTTAGATAGTGTAATGATTTCAGGGGACCTACAAGGACCAAAATGCTATGTATATATAAAAAAATCAAAATCTTCTTCTGTAAAAAGGAACAAGCTACAACCCACAAGTTGTTATACACATCCCAATTTACAACATAAGCCAAATCAATAATCATGTTTCATGATCTCGGCTACAATAAAATTTGTCTTATCAATCAAAGAGTACATAAATATGTACTGTTCAAAGCACATAAAATGTCTGGGCTGCCCATCCAAAGAACAGTGAGCATCAATATAATAACAGCATACATGTGATTATAACAAGGGGAGTCACCTGTAAGATGCACAGCCTATAATGCACCTCTCATCTCACCAAACATTGGAAACAAGTATTCTGTACCAATATGGAGGTGAAGTTTGATGATATACATATCAATATCTTTTTTAAAGCACAATAAATGAGTATAGGTCTAAGGGGGATTTCATTTTCAATGTGAAATTGCCCTTCGTATTGAACCTAAAAATCAGGTATACCTTTCAGGCTCAATTCCTGCTGTAAACTGGTTTGAAACGTCGGAATAAGAAAAACCCTCATTTTCACCCGAAAAACAGAACAAGAAAGAAAGGGCAATGAACCTAGTTGCCTTTCGCCTCACGAATCAAGACTCTTTATGATGTGTGCTGTTGCATCATGCACATCGATGTTGACAGGAAGAGAGGAGTGGAAGAGAAGAGAGAAGAAGAGAAAGGAGGAAGTCTAGTGTAACCTCCATTATAACGTGGGATCTTGAGGGTCAACATAGACTTCGGTGTTGACGGGATAGCTGGCGAAGTGACCCACGTCTCTGTCTTTGTCATTGCGTAGCTGCTCGAGTATCTTTTGGATCTTGTGTGTCGCCTCGTTCTCGGGGTTCTGGCAGTACTCTGTTGGACAAGAAAACAGTGTTGTTATCGGTGATGAGCGATTGGACGCAATTTCACACTTGTTTCGATTTGTACATTTATAATTGTTTTGTCCATCAATTTGCTCTGTACACATTATTTTGGTAAATGTAATAAAACCTCCACAAATAACTCTTATTTCAGCAAGTCAAATTCAACTCTCAACTCACCTAAGCAAGCAATGTGGGTTGCCAGCATCTTGGCGACGGCGATGCGGACGTTGGGTACTCTGTCGCTCGCCAAGAGGATCAGGTTCGGGAGGAAGAGTCGGCACCAGTCGGGCAGAGGCAGCGCTTGCTCGGCCACGAGTCTCCCGCATAGGAAGGCATACGACTGCCGCTGCGACCACGTGGAGGCGTAGGCGAACCGGACCTTGAGCTGCTCGCTAATCGCCTCCACGTACTTCTGGTCGCCCTCACAGCCTAGTTGTCGCACCAGCTGGCAAACCTGCAAAATAACGATCGCGAGTCAGACCCATATGAGGAGATCCGTTCCCTTTTGTCTGCCACAGTCTACTCTCAGTCAACCATGGGATCTCTCCCTGAAGAAGCACTTACGACGGTGTAACAAGTGCGTCTGATGTGCACGACTTTGTCTGCCATCAGCGCGAGTGTGATCGGCACCAGGAACGTCTGGCAGTCTTGCGGGGAGAACAGGTCGATGATGTCGGCTAACTGGGTCGCTAATTCCAGTCTGAATCGCCAGTTGTTCTCATTGTCGGTACGCAGGAATTCGTCCATGCGGGGCAGGTAGTCGCGGCGGTTCTGCGGTCTCAACAGCCGCAGGAAGTGAGCAAGGTGCTTCAGGACTCCGATGCGAACCTCATCCAAGTCCTTGATGAACCCGTTGAACACCGGAACCAAGTCGTTCTGGGCAATCTCTTCCCCTAATATCACAGCTAGTTCGTGTATACTGAACGCTAGTGTTCGCCGCACCTTCCACTGAAAAGAAAAGAACGCTAAATTAGACTCTTTAGTCCCCCATTAAAGCCTGCCCTTACATATCCATCACTTAAATGCAACCACCTAAACTCCTCCGACGTAGGCACAGCCTTACTTACATGCATATCACCAGCTAAAGTTTCATATGTGTCCTTCAAGACGGGCCAGTTCTGTCTGCCGAGCGTTAAGGCCACTGCCGGCAAGGAGTAGGCACAGTGCCGGGTTAGCTCGTTATCGACGGTTTCTGCTCTCATCGGGTCTGTCATGCTGATGTAGTGCTCCAGTAAGGTCTGCGGGAACAAAGAGGCTCTCTTAGTTTTGCCGTTCAATAGAGTGAGTTGATCAAAACGACTACAACAGATTTATAATATAAATCATCATCTATCAAAACGAATCAGAGTTCTTGTCAGCATAATTCTATACGTGCATAAATTAAGCATTACAATAATAGGCAAAGCAACATTAAATACATTCATCTTGTATATCAGTAGTTGAGCCTACACCGGGCCAAGATCCTGGCCTGCAACCGGGCGCGAGTCCTGCACTCACCTTGGGCACGATATCTTGGTTCAGGTTGGTGAAGTCCCCGGAGCCCGACGAGTGCTCGGACATGGCTGAGGAGACCTGCTCCCCGCCGCTCCCCGGCAGCATCACTGTGAAGGGGTCGACCAATCTCTGACTCAAGACGGGGGGCTGCGGCGGGAGGCTGGGCCCGCCACTGGAGGCGTTGGTGCTGCCGCAGTCGCTCGGGGAAACCACGTCCATCTCGCGCTTCTTGATCTCCGTCACGGCGCCGCCGGACATGCTGACGCGGGCCTGCGTGAGGCGTGAGGCGAGGATCGACGGCTGCGGCTCGCTCTTGTGCTGCACCGACGTCACGGACGCCGCACACACCTGGGCGTACGTCGCCTGCTGCGGCCCGGACACGCTCACCACCGTAGTGCCCTGCAACACGTCACCAGGTTTAAGAACTTCGTAAGCATTACAAGAGCAAGCAAAAGAGATCAGACTTTTTATCTATTTCACTCTTTTGGTAGCCTGTGTCAGAAATGAAACAATTCAAGGGGTTTGTTATTTTCAACAATGATGCATAAATAATGAAAGTCGTACCTGACTATCTTTATTACTGGATTTTGGGTCTTGTAAGTCATTATCGTCTGTACTACTTTCTGTGGTTGTCACGCCCTCTAGGGAAGCTGCAAGGGCGTCTAACTCAGCCTGGAAAAGTGAAACAAATAAATAAGTAATCTCTCCCGTAACATACCGCGCCGTTGTCGACCAGATCAAAAAGGCCATCAAGCAAAACAAGTGGGATCCCCGAGGCAGTCCCGGGCTCACCTCGATGGTCGTGCCGGGCTGCTTGTCGCCGGTGTGTCTGTCCTGCGGGTGGGAGGCGAGCGTGATGTTGGGCGAGCCCGTGTTGGTGGCCATCGTCAGGTTGACCTGCGACTGGTACGTGCCGTCGTTCTCCTGCACCTTGGCCTTGACGCAGACGTTGGTCGTCTGGCCCATGATGTCGATGTCCACCTCGATCTGGGGGATGGGCAGCTCGATGGGCATGATGGGCGTGCGCCAGTAGTTGAACGTGTTGAAGGCCGGGTTGTTGTCGAGGTGGACGTGCAGGTGGCCCTCCGTGCCAGAGACGGTGAGCGAGTTGCTCGAGGAGGAGCCGCCCTCCATGGCGCCGGGCAGCGAGTTGGGCGGCACCGGGACGGGCGCGCTCGGGCTCACCTCGCCCGTCGCGCTCGAGACCCTGCTGGCGTCGTCGCCTCTGTCGGGGGCGTCGGAGGCCGTCGCCGTGCGTGCCGTCGCCAGCTCCTCCTTGGGCTCCGCGTTTGATTCGACGCTCGAGAAGATGTATGCGCGCGCCCGCCGCTCCTCCGCACTCTGCTCGTGCCCCCCGTCGGGCGGCTGTAGGTCCTGTATCATGTCGGGCAATTCCTCCACCTCCATGGGCTCCACTTGCGCGTTGAAGTCCGGCACGCGGCCGCCGCCTCCCCCGTCGCACACGTCCGGCTCGCACTTGTCGTGGTACGGACTCTGGTACTCGTACACGCAGCCGCTGGACACACTCTCCTGCGGCGCGCCATCCAACTCCTCCTCCTCCTGCTGGCGATGATCCGGACTCTGGCGGCCGCTGTGCTCCTGCTCCGCCAGGGGACTGTCGTGCTGGGGCTCGTCGGCGCCTCGCCCGGACACCACCACTGTGTCGGCATTCAATCTGCACGAAACAAAACAAGCCCTTGTTAGCAAATGCGTACATGAGCAACGACGTCAAATGGATAAAATGCTAAAATGGATGAAACGAATACATATATATGACAGAGAGAGAGAGAGAGAGCACAAAAGCTAGAGCCCAACATCTCGCTTTCAAACCCAAACAGAAAAGGTATAAAACCAACTCCTCCCTCTAGGATGAAAAGCAACCCACCAGAGTTCCGTTACCCCGAAGAAGCCCCTCT
>BOPN01003606.1:50000-52500 GCA_017312705.2 Penaeus japonicus | reverse complement strand
AAGATTCCCTACAATAGGCACACTCACGCGCACACGAACACACACACACACACGCCCACGCCTCCCGTTCCTCGCTCCTACCCCTCCCCCCCTCTCACCCTCACCGCCTCCTACGCCTCGCCTTCGAACTCCGCCAAACCGACTGACGGACGCACGCGGACGACTCTTTGGACGATTGCACCCCTTCCCTCCCCTCCCCCTCCCCCTCCCCCTCCCCGCTCTGCTTGTGGGAAGCTCCAGCTATGGTCAAGTGAGTGCGCTAATGAGCGGCGTCGGTGTCGCCCGCCCCTCGCTTTCGGAGCTGGACAGGACCTGCCGCCGCGGTCACGCTAATAAGCATTGAGGAGGATGTCCAGACTTTTCACAAAGATGAGATCTATAGTAGTAGCAGTAGTACTAGTACTACTACTAGTAGTAGTAGTAGTAGTAGTAGTAGTAGTAGTAGTGGTACTGGTAGTGGCAGAATGGTAGTACTGTATAAGTAATATCTGTGGTAATCAAGCAATGATAACAATAACAACAACGACACAACTTTAAAGGGAAAAGAGAGTTACTCCTGGCACACACAAGCCCCGCATTATTGCCCTATATTCTCAAAGACATTCGCACGAAAAACGCATATTAAACACGCATTAATAATGTGACGCACAAACTGACGTCGGCTTTAAAACGACAGACTTTAAAGCCGACGACAGGAGAAGGAGAGAGAGAGAGAGAGAGAGAGAGAGAGAGAGAGAGAGAAGAGTGAGAAAAGAAAGAAAGATAGAAAGGGACAAAGTGACAAACAAAGAGAAAACCCTCAATACGAAAGAGAAGATAAAACAGAGAAGACCAAAGTGACAAAGATAAAACGATAAACAAAAGAAAGAAACAAAGAAACAAAGAATAGATATAATACAATTAAACCGGCCTTGTCCTCTTGCGATATCCTCGACCGACGATGTAAGGAACCCTTCAGAAAGGCTTTATAAATCAGCTGGTGCAAGATTCCCACGGTGAAGGGGGGGGGGGGGGGGAAGGGATAGGTGAGAGGGGGAGAAGGGAGGAGAGGGAGGGGAGGGAGGGGAGGGAGGGAGGGGAGGGAGGGGGGAGGATCATGGGAGGGGGGAGGAGAAGGGAGATAGAGATATGAGGAAGGGAAGAGAGATAAGAAAAGGAAGGGGGGCGGGGGCTGGGGGAGAGAAGTAAGGGAAAGGGAAGGGGAGAAAGGGGAAGGGATACTGAGGGTAAGGGGGGGTCGAGGGAAAGGGGAAGGGGGGGGGGGGGGGGGGGGACTGACCAGACATTTCCTGCAATGGTTTCTGGAGAGACTGGACAGAGCTCCTCTCTCTCTCTCTTTCTCTCTCTCTCTCTCTGCCTTTGTCTTTGTCCTTTCTTAACAGTTCTCACACTCACATTTATATGTATACATACATACATATATATATATATATATATATATATATATATATGTATATATATATATATGTCTGTGGTTCTCAACCTAGGGGTCGCGACCCCTCGGGGGGTCGCGAGATGCTTTTGGGGGGTCGCGAGATGATGTTAAAAAAAAAAAANGGGAGGATAGGGAGGGGGAGGGAGAGATGGAAGGAGGAAATGGGGAGAGGGAGGAGAGAGGAATGGAGAGACAAGGAGGGAAGGAGGGAAGGAGGGAAGGAGAGTGGGAGAGAGGGAGAGAGAAAGGCGTCCTGCAGTCCTCCCCGACTCCTGAGGCCGAGTGGTCAAGGTTGGCTCGCTACGGACGGAGCCACGTGGTTCCAAAAGCTCTCTCGGTGCCAACCTGACACATAACCTCTACGACCACATGTACGTGTACGTGAGAGAGAGAGAGAGAGAGGAAGGGAAAGGGAGAGAGAAATGAGAAAGGGGTGGGAGAGAGAGAGAGCGAGCGTTGATCAGGGTATAACAGGCCAGCGACTACCGCAGGATACCCTTTGTCTGGCGGGAAGAAGCGAGGTCTTTGGGTGTGGGCGTCCTACTGGTGCCGACTCCAGAGTCTACACACGAGGCAAAGGAGGGCGGCACAGGAGGAGCAGGAGGAGGGGGCGAGGGAGCGAGGAGGAATCGGAAGGAAGAAAGGGCAAGAACCTCCATCCTATAAGCGTGGCTCGATGTCCTACACAAACAGGCCACCGGCGACCTGGCGTAACTGTACGTGTTCCGAGCCACGTTTTTCTCTTTTCTGAGAGACTTCTTGAGCGGATTTAATATATCTCGAGTTATCATGGCTCAGGAGGAAGAGGAGGAGGAGGAGGAGGAGGATGGTGGGAGAGGAGGTGAAACAAAGAGAACAAAACAAATAAAAGGAAGACGATTTATTAACAAGAAGGAAAAAAGAAGAGGGAGAGGAGGAAGAAGGAACTTGAGAAAGGAAGGATAGGGGAGGAAGTCGGCGACACAGACGAAGTAAAAAAAAAACGAAGAAGAAGAGGAGGACGACGACGTTAAAGAGAAAGAAAAAGTCGAGGAAGAAGAAGAAAAAGGATGGCGGATGAAGAAG
>BOPN01003606.1:40000-42500 GCA_017312705.2 Penaeus japonicus | reverse complement strand
GAGAGGGGGAAGAGAGGGGGTAGGATTGAATGGGGGGGGGGGAGGGAGAGGCGGAGAGAAGGGAGTGTCGAGGAGGGAAGAGAGAGGGGGAAGAGAGGGGGTAGGATTGAATGGGGGGGGAGGGAGGAGAGGGTAGTGAGATAGGTTGATGGGAAGAGAAGAATGGAAGATAAACAGAGGGAAAGGCGGAGAGAAGAGGGAGGGGGGGGGGGGGTTAATTTGAGGGAGGGCAGGGAAGGGAGTGGGGGAGAGAAAGGTAGATGGTAAGAAGAGATAGGTGGATAAACGAGAGGGGAGAGAAGATAGAAAGAGGAGTAAATAAGCTAAAGGAATGCATTTTTTTCTAGAGTATGACGATTCAAGACCGAATTAGAACAACAATCCTCTCTCCCCTACACACATAAAAATACGTAACCCAATACAAGAACACACCTCTTACACCAAACCCATTTCTCTCCCTCTTCTTCTTCTCCTCCTCTTCTGCTTCTTCTTTTTCCTCCTCTTATTCTTCCACTACTACTACTACTCCCCCCCCCCCACCGCTCTTCTGTGAACGCGCGAGCGGCCCCATGCACATTTCCAGGAACTAGGGAAAGCGGGTGAGTGGGAGAGCGCGCGGCGCTTGCGTGCTCGTCTGACTGACCGAGTATGTGTGTGTGTGTGTGTGTGTGTGTGTGTGTGTGTGTGTGTGTGTGTGTGTGTGTGTGTGTGTGTGTGTGTGTGTGTGTGTGTGTGTGTGTGTGTGTGTATGTGTGTGTGTATGTGTGTGTGTATGCGTGTGTGTGTGTGTGTGTGTGTGTGTGTGTGTGTGTGTGTGTGTGTGTGTGTGTGTGTGTGTGTGTGTGTGTGTGTGTGTGTGTGTGTGTGTGTGGGCGTATATGTGTGTGTGTGTGTGTGTGTGTGGGCGTATATGTGTGTGTGGGCGTATATGTGTGTGTGTGTGTGTGTGTGTGTATATGTGTGTGTGTGTGTGTGTATGTGTGTGTGTATGTGTGTGCGTATGTGTATGTGTGTGTGTATGTGTGTGTATATGTATGCGTGCATGCGCATATTTATGGTGTGTGTTTATTCGATTTTTTAAAAAACTATTTTTATCTCGGTTGTGTGTATGTGCGTGTCTGTTTGCGCGTGTTCATCACCCCCGCGAACGCAGCCTCGAGATGCGGTATCGTGAGCTCCTTCACAGCCGGGACGTGGTTGACAAAATGCCGGAGCTTCCTATCCATCTTGTTACTTCGTTGTCGCCGTTGTCGTCATTACCAGTATCCTTCACTAACGCATTTCGAGACGTTGATCGCATCCTCTCTTTCAACATACGATTTTACGTCAATTGAGTCCATCCCCCCCCCCCACACACACACACACCATTGTCTCATTCCAATCCCAATCACCAATCACAATATTTCACCGCAACCATCCTCCCGACGAAGTACAAGCGAGCCCATTTGGCAGGCCGACGAAGGGCAGGAGGAAGTGATAACTGCGCGGGCGTATGGGCGGGCGCTCGCTAGATCTACAGGATGAACGGGCGGGTAGGAGAGACGGAGGGAAGGCGAGGGAGATGGGGTGGGCGAGGGTAGGAGGGAGGGAAAGGGATAAAGATGGGGAAGGAGGGATGGGGATGAAGATGGTGATGGGGATAAAGATGGTGATAAGGGATGGGGACTAAGATGGTGACGAGGGATGGGAGAGAGAGAGAGAGGAAAAGGAGGGAGAGAGAGAGAGGAAAAGGAGGGAGAGAGAGAGAGAGAGGAAAAGGAGGGAGAGAGAGAGAGAGAGAGAGGAAAAGGAGGGAGAGAGGGTGAGAGGGAGGAGAGAGAGAAGAAAGATGAGAGAGGAGAGAGAGGGGGAAGGGGAGGGAAGGAGAAAGAGAGAATAAAAGTGGGGGAGGGAAAGACGAAAGATGAGGGAGATGAGGGGAAATGTATGAGAAAAAGGGAACTGCCAGAGAGGCAATGGGTTAGCTGAGTGATGAGGGAAGGGGAGAATGAGGAACGAGGAAGGGGATTCTAAATGGGGGGGGGGGGGGGGGGGGTTAGAGGGGGGGGGGAGAGGGAGAGGGAGCGAGGAAGGGAGAAAAACCCAGAGTAGTAGACCACAGTTGACAGAGGAAAAGTGTGAAGCGTGGGAGGGGAAAAGGAACACAAAAAAACGACCAAAAAGAGAAATATTGAGTGAAGAAATGAAAAATATATGAACAAATAAAAATAATAAAAATAGAGAAAAGAGAAAGTAGGAAAGGACGAAGAGAGCTCAAGGAGCTGGAGAGAGAGAGAGAGAGAGAGAGAGAGAGAGAGAGAGAGAGAGAGAGAGAGAGAGAGAGAGAGAGAGAGAGAGAGAGAGAGAGAGAGAGAGAGAGAGAAAGAGAGAACAAAAACAAAAAAGAAATAACGTGAGAAAGAGAAGGCCACGTCGAGAGGAGAGCGAGCGAGGTCGATAAAAGGGAGGCTGTGACAGGCAATGGGAATGGCAAGGGTGGAAGGAGGGAAGGGATGGGAAT
>BOPN01003606.1:12500-25000 GCA_017312705.2 Penaeus japonicus | reverse complement strand
ACGAGTCGGAGTCTCGGCCTCGGTTCCGGACGCTCCTCTTCGGCCTCTTCTGCAGGCGGGTCCTCCCCCGCTCGAACGCTCGCTCGCTCGGTCAGTGGGAAAACCTATGAGGCTTCTTTCCCGAAGTGTGCGTGTCTGATTCTCTTTTTTTTTCTCTTTCTCCGTCTAACGAAATGGACACAACAAATGAAGTCGACGACACGTGCCAACTGGCAACTACGACGATGACGATGACGACGACGACGACGCTGGAGAAAGCAACGGCGAGCCCCGTGAAAGACAAGGTAGTGAGATGTTGCCATGTCTTACATCTCACTACCCATGTCTTTCACAGCGCCCCCGCCGTGGGCGTGGCGACGCGAAGACTCCTTCCTCTTGACCTCGACTCTACGACTTCAACACAGAAACACTTCGGTGGCGGAACGAAGCCGCTCTACGATGACGCTGGCCCGAGGCAGGGACACGAGTCGCAGAGATCGAAAGACACCTATATATCTACACATGCCTTAAGTTAACAAAATAAACACTTGTACCACGAAAAACAAAAGCAAATACACCCTTCTCTCCCTCTCTCTCTCTCTCGACAAACCGACCAAGCAAACAAAAGTAAACCTGCTGGCCCGCAGACGAATGCAAGGAAAGAATAGGCACCCGCCCACGAGTTCTCTTGAAACACCCTAACTGGCAACTGATAACAGGCTAGGGAGAACACGACGAGGGAGCGGAAGAACAGCGGGGCGAAGAGAAAACGACGAGCATTGATAATAATCAACCACCATCAAAGTACTATCAAGGATTACTCGTAGGTCTTTTTTTGTCTCTCTCCACTTTCATATCGATAAAAAAATGAATTACCAACTAACAAAACTACAACTGTGATAACCGTATTTAATGAAAAAATGGGGAAAAGATATCAGCCAGTCTCCCTAAAATCCTCAGAATCTTTTCCTTGGCCGACTAAATGGAAGAAATAGACTACATGAAAATTACCCAGTACATTCGCCTCATGAAAACACCAAAACACATACACAATACAAGCCACAAACCCATCATTCCCCCCCCCCCCCCTTCCCCGCCGTGTCACGTCACTCCCTTTTACACGTGACTCGGATGATCCTGACCTGACTTGACCTCGCTTCCCCCTAACCCCGCCCACCTCCTTTCTTTCTCACCCTCCTCGACATCCGGCTGACCTGACCTGACCCAGCCTTCTTCTCGCCCCCCTTTCCCACCATGGGCACTCAGATAACATCACTGTATTAATACCATGACAGAACAAGAAACCCCTTATCCCTAACTCAAGTATTTTCCCTAATCCATTTAAAACGAACACAAACACGTGATTCATCGCAAAAAGCCTTGACATATCCATACACAAGAAGATAATAGTAATAACAAAAAAGCAATCCAGCATTTTCTTTCCTTCAAATCCCTCTCTTATCAGCCAAACAACCGGTTTGCGACTCACCGCCACGGCCTCTGTCTTGAAGTCGTCCATGGCGTCGGGGCAGGTGAGGTCCAGGATGACGGGGCACACCTGGTCGTGCACGTCCGAGCGGGACACCAGCTCTTGCTCCAGCAGCACCAGCAGCGCCGCCTGTGATGTCTTGCGAACCTGGAAGGGGGGGAGGGGGGGAAAGGACGGCGATGATGAGCTGCTGATGTATAGTGGGGGCAAAGATAACATCATCAACGATAATAATAGTGGAAGTGATCATCTTCCTACAAACAATAACAATTATAGTGGCGATGATAATGACGTCCGACTATTATTGCAAATAGCAACAAAAACTATGACAACGACAATAGTCATAATTTTCATACTCAGTAAAGGGAAATGTGACAAGAATCATGAAATAAAATAAAATAAAATCAAAGCGGTATTAGAAAAATTCATGTGCGAATAATAACATTAACATTATAATTATACAAATATCCAGGCAAATGACATACTACGTAATTATTCAATAAAAAAATACCTTTAGAACTTCACTTCTTATCATTCTTGTTTTGATCACAATCATTAGCATTATTATAATTGTTATTACTATATTTTTCCTGTTTACAGTCCCTCTCAAGCGCCCCTTTTTACACCTTGGTAACAATAATCCTCTTTCATCATAATAAGAAAAAAAACTCTTTATGAAACCTCTACCGGGCGGGATTCTACATACTGGGGAGCATACCCATAGTAGTGGCAATAACTATCAACAACAATAACTGCAACAATTGACCACTAACATGATCAAGACAACAACAATATTGTCAGGTACTAACAGTATCCTTATAATCCCTCTTCCCTCCTCTCTCCCCTGTCAGCTTCCTTCTCGTCGTCTTACTTATCCCTTCTTCTTTTCTTCCTCCAATTTCCTCTCCTTCTCCTGGATCCCTACTCCTACTTCTACTATTACTACTCCACTATCAATCTCCCCTCCTTGATCCCTGCTCCCTACTCCTCCTCCTCCTCCTCCTCTTCTTTCTTTTTTCTTCCTCCCTTCTTTCCTCCCTCCCATCTCCTCCTCCTCCTCCCATCTCCACCTCCCGTTTCTCACCTGGTTATTGGGGTCCGTGAGGTACTTGACCACCATGGGCACCAGGTTGTTGGCCACGACCCCGCCCAGGTGTTCCGGGTACTCGTGGCACAGCACCGCGATCTGGGGCACTTGTTCCATGAGTTCCGTCCTCACCGCTGCCTCTGTCAAAGGAACAATGGACACGACGTTAGGAAAAAAAAATATAGGTCGGCGAACGAGGGATGAGGGTATTTCAGCGCCACACAATAAGAAAACAAGAGGAAAAAACGAGGAAGCTCTTAATTCAAGAGGGATGCAGGTAGCGGTGATAGTGATTTTACAATGATAGGGATGATACGGGGCATTCCCCTGGTCCGAAGGTCGAGCCGGGATAAAGCGTCGCCGGGGAAGCTCACTCAAATCTGCCTTGGCCAAACCTTCGAGGAAAGTGCGCGGGTGCACTTGCACGAAGGGCTATCTGATACATTCCAACGGTGGCAACACCCTCATGCGCAAATTCTCTCTCTCTCTCTCTCTCTCTCTCTCTCTCTCTCTCTCTCTCTCTCTCTCTCTCTCTCTCTCTCTCTCTCTCTCTCTCTCACACACACAAACACACACACACACAGAGTTGACAAAGGTGGTATCTCAAGCAACTATTTCCCCATTGTCCATCAGCAAGAGAGTCTAACAACAACAACAACAACGATACTTCTCCTCACGAAGCTCAGAATTAAAGATACTAATACTAATTCTACTACAAAAACAGCAGTAATAACAAAAAATATAACAATAAGAATAATAAATACATAATAAACTAGTGATATGACAATGACCGCATTTGACCGACAACTCAAAACAGAACAAGCCACCCCACCATGACATGAACACGTGTATTTACGGTCATGTGTACGTAAGGTCGCGTGTTCGACCCGTGTACACACAGCAATCTGTAAGTACAGTGTGTGTATTACAATGTATACGTATGACCAATATATGCACAGCAATGTATGCGTTATCAAGTTAATGTAGATGATTTTCAAACTGTATCTATTTAATCTAACAAGAATGAAAAGGAGATCTGCATGGTTATTTTATATAGAGTACTACAAATGTAAACATGTGATCAAATAAATAGTAAACAAAACAATATTACGATCGATATGCTGTGTATGAACCGGAGAAGGGAAGGGAAAGAGAGGGAGGGATAGAGAGGGAGGGAAAGAGAGAGAGATAGGGAGAGATAGAGATAGATAGAGTGGGGGAGAGATAGAGTGGGTGAGAGAGGGAGAGGGAGAGAGGGGGGAGAGAGAGAGAGAGAGAGAGAGAGAGAGAGAGAGAGAGAGAGAGAGAGAGAGAGAGAGAGAGAGAGAGAGAGAGAGAGAGAGACAGGCTAAAAAAAAGAAAAAAGGGAAAAAATAATTTACCAAAAAATACGTTCCAACAGTAATAACAGTAATAACAGTAATAACTAGCGAAGAAAAAACAACAGCAATAATAACGATAACAATGATAAAGAAACTAAAACTTCCCTTCTGAACCCGGTGACCTCAGCTGGGTGACGGCGGGGTTGATTCATATGTATATCAATCTTTTTCCTACATCGAAACTAACTATAACAATCATTACATACGAAAACATAAAATAACACTGATCTAGAAATCTCCATGATTAATATCAGAAAATATATATCCTCCTAAACTCAAGGCCCTCCACAGTAAAACATATTGTCAAAAAAACGTATCTTTTGTCTCGTTCTTATAGTTATATCCGCCTGCCAATGCGTTGTTTTCTGTATTCTCCATGTTTACCTCATTTGATACACCTTTGACTGGTTTTCCTAATGTATCCTAAACCGTTATTCGGGTTGGTATCCCGCTGCGTCCTACAACCATTATTCGACCCTGACCTCCCCCCCCCCACCGGCCAATACGAAAAACAAAAATTAATTCCTTATCTTTCCACCGATCTTCCTCCTATACTCATCCTTAATTAATGTTTCATCTACCTCATTACCATTACTTGGCATTCCTTACCGAATCAATCAGTTATCTATCCCATCGTTTCGACCTGGTCTATCCATCATAGCCCTTTTCCTGCTACCCTCTAGCCTACCCACCCGGTCTGTCTGTCACCCAACCTTCGCTAGGCCTCAACCGCACACAAATCCGCACTTGGGTCTCGAAACACAAACAAACATAGGCCTCTCCGACCGCGCCTCGTCCAAAGGATTAGAGTTAACACTTTCATGCACATTTCCGACCGATCCCTTCCACCGGGAGTGTAACTCTAGCTTTTTCTTTTTTTATTTATTTATTTCTTCTCACCCCCCTCCCCCTCCCTCCTCACCCCCATTTTCTTCCTCTTCAACTTGATTATACTCTTCGCTAGCTCTCAAGCTAAGGTTCTTTCCGCAAGATTAATCTCTTCAATTAGATCTGGCACTAGATTCTTTATTTCGTTCGGTAGGTTAGACACACGCACGACTCGCTCCATTTTTCACTGGACTCGACTCCTTTGAGTCTTCCGAGTTAGTCTGACTTTTTTCTTACAATATTCCTCTTTTCTTTTTCTTTCTTTCTCAATGAACATATTTGATTGATTCTTCGGAAGCACTGATTGGATCTTACTTATATTACATTTCCCGCCAGTCAAAAACTGATCGTTCTCCCCGGATGGGTTTACGATGTTTTCATTTGCTGTTCTCGTATTTCCTCTAAATGCCATTCCCTTTGCATAAGTCGGAAATTAACGTCCTTTCGTTCTTAAATAATGTATATGAAAAAAAATAAATATTTGAAAAGAAAAAATCATCACACGGCCGACTAGCTCCTCCGAAATACAGACAGAAAGCGATCGATTCCCTTTCTTTAGCCTCTTAAGGGCTGCCTGTGATGAAGCTTTGTGCATTCCATTTATTGAAATAATGATGACAATGACGATGCTCCCGGTATCAAGAGCAGTGCTAATGAAGAGAACGAAAGTAATACTAACAATATCAAAAATCAAATAAAAAAAAACTCGAAAAAAACTAAACACGTTAAAAACCTTCAGTAAAGCGGCGAACCCGAACTTGCTTTCTCATTACTTTAAAAAAAATATAACGTATTTACGTTCGAAATTCCTTTCTTATTACTTTAAAAAAAATATATAACGTATTTACAAGACTAGCTTACTCTGCGAGAGCTACTATTTCGTCACTGTCACCTGGACGAACCTTGAAAGGCTTCGCTACTTATACGTTAATCTGGAGCTCTCTTCGCCAACTGACAAGGAATAATATTAATACTAATATTAATAGTAATAATAATATATATCCTTAATAATAACAATACTAATTTATTACAAAAAAAATAATATATATATCCTTATTATTAGGAACAGTACGAATGCTACTGACGATAATGATGGTGGATATAATTAAGACAAAAGGTAATAGAGATAAAAAAAAGTAAAAATATGCAATTATAAAGAGTGGATATGAAAAAAACAACAAACAAAACAAAACGCAAGAAAAGTAGATGTAGAGTTTGTACGCATTAATAAAACTTGCACATAAGTGTGTGTGCATGATGTAATAGGGAGAGGGAGACGGTGAGGAGAGAGAGAGAGAGAGAGAGAGAGAGAGAGAGAGAGAGAGAGAGAGAGAGAGAGAGAGAGAGAGAGAGAGAGAGAGAGAGAGAGAGAGAGAGATGGGGGGATGAGAGAGGAAGAAAAGAGGGGGATGAGAGACGAAAAGAAGAGAGGTTTGAGAGAGGGAGAGGAGAAGGAATTGTGAGAAAGGGAGAGGAGAGGGGTTGAGAGAGGGAGAGTTTAGGAGGGGTTGAGAGAGGGAGAGAGGAGAGGGGTTGAGAGAGGGAGAGAGGAGAGGGGTTGAGAGAGGGAGAGAGGAAAGGGGTTGAGAGGGAGAGGAGAGGGGGATGAAAGAGGGGGAGGAAAAGGGGATGAGAGAGGGAGAGGAGAGGGGGATGAGAGAGGAAGAGAAGCGGGGGATGAGAGAGGAAGAGGAGCGGGGGATGAGAGAGGAAGAGGAGCGGGGGATGAGAGGGGGTGAGAGAGGGAGAAGGAGAGGGGAGGTGGAGAGGAAAGAGAGTGTGTCAGAGAGAGAGAGAGAGAGAGAGAGAGAGAGAGAGAGAGAGAGAGAGAGAGAGAGAGAGAGAGAGAGAGAGAGAGAGAGAGAGAGAGAGAGAGAGAGAATAAATAAAAATAATTCAAGCCATCTGAATACCTAAACCTGCATAATGCCATTGCAAAACCAAGCGAGAGCCAACTTGATGCTGGGTATAAAACAAAGTTAAACATTGGCAAAGGAAGCACAAGCTCGACTTAAGAAAGCAAGATAAAAAACGTTTTTTTTTCCACATGCAAAATTGGTTCTTTTCATATGGACAAAAAAAGGTCTTACTTTGGATATGTTTTTACTCACTGTTTTGTCATTATTATGATTACCATCATCATTATCCCTTTCAAATGAACTCGTCATTTCACCTCATCAGAATATCCTAAAAGCAGGCTATGAGTTAGGATATTCTTATGTAAGTGAACGCTTATATTGAACTGACTCATTAATTATTTTGTATCATACATGTTTTTTGATTTACTAATCTCCGAGTCTGAAAACCCTCCGGTCAGAGCACGCACATGCAAACTGATAATAAAGATAATTTTAATAATAATTATAATAATAATAATAAAATATAATAAAGAATAACAAAATCAATCACAGCAAATCTCAAACAAAGAAATAAACAAAACAAAAAATAAAACATCACAAAACTCAGCGAAGTAAAGCAACTGATTAATACAAACAAAGTGTCTGCATCTGTGTGTTTGGGAATAACGAAGGCATAAACAACAGAGTAATGATAAGTAACTATTAATAGCAGTAAGTACCAAGGTGACAATAACCATGACCACACGAGGGACCAGCGGCCAAAGGGTACGACCCACGCCCACGGCAGCCCCCAAGCCGAGGGCGGAGCAGCCTTCAGGCCGCCCGTCTTCCTCCTCCTCCTCCTACTCCTCTCCTCCTCCTCTATCCCCTAGCGTTGCGCCCGCAAAACTTACCCTCAAGTAAGTCCCAACTTATGGTTGTGTCCGAGACTGCCTCACCAACACCTACGAATACAAAAACAAAAACAATACAACACATCACAAAAAAGGAGGGAGGGGACGGGATGGGGGAGGGGTGGGGGTGGTTGGGAGCCTCCCAACGTCATCGTCTGTTTCCTTGCTTCTTTCTTTCTTTCTTTTTCCTCTCTCTCTCTCTCTCTCTCTCTCTCTCTCTCTCTCTCTCTCTCTCTCTCTCTCTCTCTCTTCCAATCCTCCCCCGTTCTTCTCTCCTCTCTGTCTGCATGTCTGCTTTGGGTTTCCTTTTTCATCTCTCTGTATCACTCTCACTCACTCTCTTTCTCTCACTCTCCCTCACACTACACAGAACATGACCACCGTTCCTTTTCCACAAACTTTTCTTGCAACTCTTCCTTCTCTCTCTCTCTCTCTCTCTCTCTCTCTCTCTCTCTCTCTCTCTCTCTCTCTCTCTCACACACACACACACAATTCTCCCAAAACTAACACATACACTCTCACACAAGGGTTCAAACACACAAACGTGTACAATCACGCACGTACGTACACACCCATTCATATTCAGACACAACTAGAGATACATACATGTATATAGGAAAGTGTATTTCTATATCTAGCCTTAAGAAATACGTATACAAACTTATTGTATATAATGTTACATAAATCCTGTGTCATCTCCACATCATCCACTTATCTTATGTGTTAATTCTTATGCTAATTCTGAGAACCCAAAAGCAAGAGTGTCGTTCGAATAGACCTTCCGTCTCGTCTTATTTCCCACCGAACTAAATCTTCAACCTCCACTCACTCTCCTGTGTGAACCGACGGGTACGGTCTATTATCGCATGTACACTGCGTGAATTCACACATTCGGGACTGAACCGCTCTACACCCTCCCCTCCCCTCCCCTCCCCTCCCCCTCCCGCCCTGCAATGATGCGTGTCCGCGGTGGAATCCTCATCCATACCTACGGTGGAGTGAGGACTGTTAGAACTAGATTTAGCGGTGGACTCGTAGCGTTTCCGTAATATATTATCCTCCCATCCGTGTCGCAGCGCTCGAGTCTTTAACTACAGAGAGAGAGAGAGAGAGAGAGAGAGAGAGAGAGAGAGAGAGAGAGAGAGAGAGAGAGAGAGAGAGAGAGAGAGAGAGAGAGAGAGAGAGAGAGGAGAGAGAGAGAGACTGCAACAACAGAAAAACAAACGGGAAATTTAGAGAAGCACAAAAAAAGGAAGTGATATTGCTATGTGAATGAATGATTCTCTACGAGACTCCACCACAAGAGGACACAGGCAAACAAACGGGTTAAAAAACAAACAAAAATTACATACACATTCACAATATTCTCCAACGACATCCCCCCTTCCCCTTCCTCCCTCCTCCCTTTCCTCCTCCTCCTCCCCCTCCTGTCCCTCCCTTTCCTTGTAGGCGAACCACTTAGAGAAGAAGAAGTAGAGGAATAGAACGAAGACGTAAGAAAACGGAAAGAAAGAATAAGACAAAGAAGAAGCTGAATAAGAAAGAAGAGACAAAGGCGAAGGCGAAGAAAAGAGAACAATGCAGAAAAAGCAAAAGAAGTAGAAACAAGACAACCATGGAAAAGGAAGGGAATAAAAGCCAACCGACAAAAAAAAAGAAAGAAAAAAAAAAAAAAATCGGGAGAAGAGAGAAGAGCGAAGAGAGAAGGGAAAAGGAAAGGGAGCTTCAGTATCAAAGGTCTCATCCAAAAGAAAGACAACCTGACAGGTCAAAGGTGTTCCACGATACGTACCATCGTTCGACGAGAGGGAGTTCATGATCTCCAAGACGGTGTGTACATCCTCGGGCACGCCCACCACCGCCCGCAACGTCTCCTGTATGCTCCGCGCCACCATTTGTCTGCACGGAAGAAAGAGAAGGAAAAAAATGAATAAGAGTGGACTGAAGATGAGATGAATAACAGGTGAATGGAGAATGTGATGCGCAACAGATCAATGGAGAATGTATGCAACACATGTATGTAGATATGTGTGTATATATAGATATAGATATAAATATAGATATAAATATAAATATATATATATATATATCATTAAGAAAGACAAGATGGGATGAATGGCAAATTAATAGAGAATGAATAAACAACGGACATGTATTTCTTCGTTGTGAAAGATTCATCAATAAAGACAATAATACTGATACTGATGATGATGATGATGATGATGATGATAACAATAATGATAATAATAATACTAACAATATAATAGGGTCTGCATCAATAATGGTATAACAATAAATGCTAGATCAACAATAAGCACTTTTCAACCATAATAATAGCTCTAATAATGACGATATTACCAAAATGCTATAGTAGGTGATGAATATAATAAAACAACAACAACAGCAACAAGCACTCCATTCTTTCCCCCCCCCCCCCCCCCCCCCAACAAAACAAAAACGTTATCCACGAATCTAGCTCTTCATACACAGTAAAGATATACTCACTCAGAACGATTCGACACCATAAATAAATAAAGATCAACTCCTCTATCTATCTATCTATCTATCTATCTATCTATCTATCTATCTATCTATCTACCTATCAATCTATCAACTAAACAAATCGTGTGCAATCCCGTAGCCATGAAACCGAAACTCACTAGCTCACGTGAGGCCGGTCGCGTCTTGGGCGAAAACTTATTACAATCTCTTTGAAAAAAAAGGGGAAAAAAGAAAAGCCTTTCTCTTACCCAGTTTTCATTCTTTCTTTTTGTTTACTTTTTGCTTTGTTCTTTTAAGCGGGGAGACAGGGAAAGGGGGGCGGAGTGAGGGAGGATGGGAAGAAGGGGTAGACTGACTTCGTCCGTCTCCTCAGTCTCCTCCTCCTCTTCCTCCTCATCTCATCTGTTCCTCTTCCTCCTCTTCTTCCCTCCTCCACCTTCCTCCTCTTCGAGAGAGTAGGACAGAAAGGGAGTGGGAGGGAGTGGAGAGAGGGAGAGAGGGAGAGAGGGAGAGAGGGAGAGCGGGGGAGAAGGAGAGAGAGAGAGAGAGAGAGAGAGAGAGAGAGAGAGAGAGAGAGAGAGAGAGAGAGAGAGAGAGAGAGAGAGAGAGAGAGAGGGGGGGGGGGAGAAAGAGAGAAAGAGTGAGAGAGAGTATAGAGTAGAGTAGAGAGGAGAGAGAGCGAGTGACTTCTACAGGGCCCAGCACACGCACACGCACACACATTCCCCATTCAGCGAGTTCGATCGATATCTACGGCCGAAGGGGAGCCTTATAGAGACCAACCTGGCTGTCGTCACGTGACCTCCAATCACCCTTACCTACACCTACAGACCTATAAACACATACACACGCTCGCTCCCTTCCTCTCCCCCCCCTTTCTCGCTCTCGCTCGCTCTCTCACTCTCACACACACTCTCTCTCTCCCACGCACATGCACAATCATACACACTATTCCAACGCCACGAGCCGCCCACGTGGTGCACGCCCACATGCAAGCAATACCGCGGGAAGAAAAACTTCAGCCATCTACATCCCATCTCGAAGCTCCCTTGCAACCTTTTGATCAAGTACTGGTTTCAAAGGGTATTCCCCACTAGTTACAGTGATACAGTAATGCTTGTGATTTGAGAGAGAGAGAGAGAGAAGGGGGGAGGGGGCCAAGGCTAGGAAGGAAGGAAAGAAGGATGGGAGGGAGGAGGGAAGGAAGAGAAGGAGGGAGGGGGAGGAGGGAGAAGGAGGGAGGGAGAATATATATATATATATATATATATATATATATATATATATATATATATATATATATATAGAGAGAGAGAGAGAGAGAGAGAGAGAGGGGAGAGAGAGAGAGAGAGAGAGAGAGAGAGAGAGAGAGAGAGAGAGAGAGAGAGAGAATCAGAACTTAAGTCAAGTTAAATGAAGGACATGGTTGAATATATTACACAAACATTACATTTTTTTATGTTTTGTTTGTCTTTTTCTTCTATTTTCATTCATCAGCGTTCCTCTTGCAACACACACACACATGCATCCTTTTTTATGTTTAAAATCATCATGATATATGTCATTCTTTATCCATGTTGGGCATTTGGCTTCAGATACATCTTTTTACTCTGCGGACTTGCCCTCCGCTTTTCATCACTTGCCTTCCGCTTTTCATTACGCGTCCTCCGACACGTCCTCCGACTCGTCCTCCGTCTCATCCTCCGACCAAGCTCCCACGTATGTAAATTCCCACGTCCCACCTGAACGAAACTCCAGGACGCATCCCTTCAAAACACCGAGTCCAATGATTGGTTCAATGAAATTGTTAACATGGGGGTTAACAATATATAGTTTATTGAATAGTTCATAGCCCCAGCACACCAAATCTACATGGGCTTGGAATTCCATTGGAAGTTTACCAGCTATTTAATTGACCGTATAACCCTCCTGTGAAATATCCTCCAAAGGCAGGTTGAGTTCCTCTATGAGCCACTTATAGCCCATTATGTATCCAGTGTCTCCTGTATCGACTATAACTTTGGTATCGCGCCCATTAACACTCACTGTGGAGTATGGAAACCCTACCAATAGCTGCTTTTCTGTAATCTCGCCGAAAGTCAATGTACGTTCTGGAATATCCACTCTGCAGTTGAATTGACAGAGGAGGTCCACGCCGAATAGGTTCTCATGAAAAGAGAAGACTTGACAACTTACCTTGACTATTTTGCCTTTGACTTTCATCTCTACGTCACAATACCCGCCAGGGTATGCCTCAGGCTGTATCCCCCAAAGTTCAAGCTGTTTCTCGCTCACAGAAGTCCATTAACACCCACTGTCCACAAGGAACCTCGTCGGAATGCCGAAACACTCTATGTCCACACACAGACCCCTTCCATCAGGACAGGGTAAGTACATTTCAAGCTCGTCCTCCGGCTCATC
>BOPN01003605.1:130000-132500 GCA_017312705.2 Penaeus japonicus | reverse complement strand
ATACAATTTTTTTAAAATATAGTTCTTGATTTGAGTCCGCTTGGTTTAAAAGACAACGGAAATGGCGCGTTCTGCGGCTGACGGATGTAAACAATAAAATCGAGCACTTAAAACAACTTTTAGTTATAGAAATAAAATTTAGATTTGCATATCTATATTTGTTAATTTTATAATATGTATAAGAAAATAGCATTCATTTAATATTATTATGATTAATGATTTTAAACAAATACAAACATTTTAAAATATAGCTCTTGATTTGAGTCCACTTGGCGGAAATATTTTCACGTGGAAACTTGGAATTATAGTCTGACTAGAAAAACGACAATTCGCTCAAAAATTGACAATTTTTCAGAAAGTTGACGGAAAAGTGCTAGTGTGACAACACCTTAAGATTGACAGGCATGGTGTTGAAACCGATCGGCTACACGACCCGCTAAAAGAATTGTCTAACTAGATGCCTTATGAGACGTCATGGAAGATAGCGAAGTTTTACGGACAATTCCCGCAGGCACTCGGCAGCAACAGAATCACAAATTCAAGTCCCAAATCAGGTTACCGAGGTTATATATATGTGAGAAAGATGGTAGAATACAGTAACGCATTTAATATAGAAATACAAATTTTACCTCACTGTAAAACCTCGCTATCGCTGCTCTGCTAAGAGTAAAGAGGTAAATTTCCATGACGTCTCATAAGGTGTCTGGTTAGACAATTCCTTTAGCGGGTCGTGTAGCCTATCGGATTCAACACCAAGCCTGTCAATCTTACGGTGCGGGTTCGAGTCCCGGTCAGGGAGGTAAAATTTGTATTTTTATATTAAATGCGTTACTTCATTCTACCATCTTTCTCATATACTATATATATATATATATATATATATATATATATATATATATATATATATATATATATATATATATATATATATATATATATATATATATATATATATATATATATATATATGAGTCAAATTCACAAGTTGATCGATGACAGTGCTATTCATGATTGACGGTTGATAACAATTCCGCAGTGAAGAACTGTAGAAAAGTATACAAAGTATCTAAGAATACTTTGTAATGGAAGGAAGAAATAATGAAGATTAAAGAATAATAAATCAAATAGGAAGCTTAATTAAACCAGTATTTATTAAACAAACAAAGGAATTCTTATCTCTTTGGCTGTTCTGATGTACTCTGGACACCTTCTTAATTTCAAATAACTAAAAGCGAGTTACCCGCAAAAGAAAAAAAAAGTAATAGGTTCTTTGACAAATACCTAAAATTAATTTCCTTAGAAACATCATAGCAAAGAATGGCGCGTACGTCATCATTACAAATAACATGACGGCACAACTTTGGTTATAAACCTTTGCTTAAACATCTGGATGATACATTATAAATATCATAACCAATTGATTTACAGTGCAGAAGGCCTAAATCTTACGCGCCGATGTGTACACGGGTTTAGAACAAGGCGCTTTAGAGTTAGTAAAAAATAAATAAATAAAAAATAAAAAAAACTGTGTAGTTAACTAAACAAAAAATAAAACATAGTCTTTATAGCACTTCATTACCATACAAATGTAATAATATGCTTCATGATCTTTACAAACATAATCTTATATACCGTATATGAAATAGGGAAAGCATTATGGTGTCTTTACATATTCATAACACCAATGGCCATGGAGGAGGACCAGGGATGGCCTTGTTGTGGCCTGACTTGAGATAAACAGCCAGGATATTGGTTGAGGCAGAGGTTGGCACCCTGGCTGTAGAGGAGGAAGCGCAGAGTAAAAAGACGGATATGAAGCCCCTTGTGGTAACCTCTTTACCTTTTTTCCCAAAAATACCATTTGACTTTCCTCCTTGGAATTCTTGCATATTCTGCACTCCTCTTTCACTTAATATATATTTTGTATAACTACAATTCTACTTCCTTTTCCCTGCACCCCTTTAGTGTTGCTTTCATTTCGATTTTTCCTGTCTTTCCCTTATCGTTTGTTTTCCTGAGCTCTTCTCCTTCACATTTTGCATTTGTTTTGACACTCTTTCTTGAAGGCTTTAGGCAGACGAAAGATGAAAAGCAGGTAACAAACAGAGAAAGATGTAAGAAATATAAGAGGAGAGAGAGAGAGAAAGAGAGAGAGAGTGTGTGTGTGTGTGTGTGTGTGAGTGTCTGTGTGTGTGTGTGTGTGTCTGTGTCTGTGTGTGTATGAGTTCTTACTACATTCCTTACACCATCACTCATTTGAAAGTAGTGACTGCACATGCGCCCCATCTTCCATTACTTCTAACCAGCTCCAGAATTAAAGGAGGGGCGCGTCGCCTGCGCAAACTGCAGATGAATGAGGCTTCGGCGGGGGCGGGAGGGGGGGCGAGTGGCGGTGGTGACAGCCTCCACCTGCGCCGGACTCCTTTCCCCGACAGGCTCTCGGGTTTCCGCTGCCTTATCTCGTATTCCGCGGCGTCTCCGTCCCATCGCCCGCCTTCCT
>BOPN01003605.1:122500-125000 GCA_017312705.2 Penaeus japonicus | reverse complement strand
AGAAACAGCTAGTTGTACCGACAGTCAGTCTATAATGATGCATTGTTATCAGACATATCGCCACTTTCTTGCTCCTATATTTTTTAGTGGAGGCGTCGGCGAAGGAGGGACATCTGGGCGCTCAGCTACGCCCACGAGGTTATTGTTTCGAGACAGAAGAGTCGGGGAGTATTTGCTATATTGTCGTAGCAGCACTGTTCTGATACTCTTGTCCCAACTAAAACCTGTGGCTGTTACTTCTTATTCTAGTAGTTTTTGTACCTTAAGTTGTTTAGCTATATATCCTTGTATTTTACATGATGCATTTAACTTTTCCTTTTGCGTTTTTATTACCAAAAATCAATCACCAGGCCATTGCTGTTAGATGCACGTCATGTTCCAATCCGTTAGACCTGTAATGACGGCTCATTGAAAAAAGGTTCCTGCTTTGCAATACGTTTCCAGAGAGAAGAAAAGTATATATATATATGGTTTTAATGTAAATAACTTATTGACTGAAATCTGTTGTTGTTGTTTTTATTTGTTTGATTTTTTCTTCTTATGTGGTTTGTTGTATCATTTGTTCTTCCTAGTTTCTTTTATTTATTGAGGTAAATGTGCATGAACATATCCTAGATTTTATGACGCAAATAATACTCTAAGTCGTTGGGACCGAATGCTTGAAACAACTTATATCGTAGACCCGCCCAGCCAGGCCGCTTATCTCCTTGTGTTCACAAAAGGGTTGACCCAAAGACAGGTGGTTCCAGATTCCTTTATTGGCGGATGACGTCACGGGTGTTGTAGTGGTATTTACTTGGGTAACAACGGCTTGACGGACGTCTCTTGTTAGGATAGTCTGTTTCGCAGCAGAGCCGGGGGAGTGGTAGGCAGCTGACCGCTCCCCGTCGGAGAGGGAGTGCATGAGGGAGTGAGGAGTGAGGCCAAGCTAGGACATGTCTCGTGGAGTACTAGGTTTCTGAGGTATGTTGAACCTGTGCACCGTGTATATATGTATACATACATACATACATACATACATATATATATATATATATGCATATATATATATATATATATATATATATATATATATATATATATATATATAAATATATCTATATATATATATATATATATATATATATGTATGTATGTTATATATATATATATATATATATATATATATATGTGTGTGTGTGTGTGTGTGTGTGTGTGTGTGTGTGTGTGTGTGTGTGTGTGTGTATGTATGTATGTATGTATGTATGTATCTATCTATCTATATACATATATATATACATATACATATACATATACATATACATATACATATACATATACATATACATATACATACACATACATATATATGTATATATATATATATATATATATATATATATATATATATATATATATATATATATATATATATATATATATATCGATTTTCTACCTTCTTTTCGATACAAAAATAACATCAAAGAATGTGACAAGTTCAGGTTAGGTTTACCCACTTTATTTAGCGGAACAAGTATTCAAGATAGAGTTATAAATCATAAAGGGAGAAACAAAGACCTATTTACATGAGATGTGCGAGTTACAATATTGCAAATTAACCAGGCGTGAGCGTTTAAAATTATGAGCCTTTAAATGTCTCGGTGTCTTGAAGGTATATTTTCCTAGTCGAGGGTAATATTTCAATCTAAAATTTGCGATGTACAGTGTTGTTTAGAGAGTACTAGAATTCAATATTCTTTTATACTTACATTTGTGAGGGAGGAGGAGGAGGAGGGAGATAGATAGATAGATAGAGAGAGAGAGAGAGAGAGAGAGAGAGAGCGAGAGAGAGCAAGAGAGAGAGAGAGAGAGAGAGAGAGAGAGAGAGAGAGAGAGAGAGAGAGAGAGAGAGAGAGAGAGAGAGAGAGAGAGAGAGAGAGAGAGAGAGAGAGAGAGAGAGAGAGAGAGAGAGAGAGAGAGAGAGAGAGCGAGAGAGAGCGAGAGAGAGAGAGAGAGAGAGAGAGAGAGAGAGAGAGAGAGAGAGAGAGAGAGAGAGAGAGAGAGAGAGAGAGAGAGAGAGAGAGAGAGAGAGAGAGAGAGAGAGAGAGAGCGAGAGAAAGAGAGAGAGAGAGAGAGAGAGAGAGAGAGAGAGAGAGAGAGCGAAAGAGAGAGAGAGAGAGAGAGAGAGAGAGAGAGAGAGAGAGAGAGAGAGAGAGAGAGAGAGAGAGAGAGAGAGAGAGAGAGAGAGAGAGAGAGAGAGAGAGAGAGAGAGAGAGAGAGAGAGAGAGAGAGAGAGAGAGAGAGAGGGAGGGAGTGGGGAGTACAGAGACGTTTCTTTCCCGCAGCAGTTTATTAGGGTGGCCCGATAATTCACTTGCCTTCAGACAGTAAGGTTGGACGTCAAACTGTGTGCTCTGCTGTTCTGTTTTCCCTTGTCCTCTGCTGTTCTGTTTTCCCTTGTCCTCTGCTTTGCTGTGATCTCTGCCTTGACTATTCTTGCTTACACTCACTGTTTGCATGG
>BOPN01003605.1:112500-117500 GCA_017312705.2 Penaeus japonicus | reverse complement strand
TGTGGTCGTGGAAGTTTGGGTGAGCTGAACCGTAGTGGTATACTATTCTTTACTGATTTATCAAATCGGTTCAATCTGCAAAAATAATGTAAGGAATATTTGTTTGCAGTTATCAACAGTCATTTGGTCAGGAATAAGGATAGCCTTGTTTATCATCAGTGTTTTGAGCCTTATGTGCAGCACTCTCCTCACTTTCATCTCTCTCAATGTCCCTTGTCTGAGATCTATCCTTACCGATGCGCGGATCAAGTTCTTACAGACTATAGACTTTAATTCCAGACAATTCCACCTAATATAGCATCATCTCATGTTTGCGTCACGTGGCCTCCTTGTGAGAACGCCGGTTGGGAATGCGATAGCTTCATTTTCAGTCTAATTAAATGTTTATCTCGTGGAATTATAGTTGAATAATAATATCTTTATCAAATGTTTGGTTTTCTGTAATTTTGAAAATCTGTGTCATTTGAACTCACTCTCTAACGTAACTTAATACTGTCAAACTGCTTGAGCGAGTGTTTACGCCGTCATAAATAAGTCCTTCCTTGCTAAAATGTGACAGACGGAGGCAAAATGAGGGACGTCCCTTGCAGAAAAGAGCTGTCATGCAACTCTCCATAATTAGTTACGCCTTTTCATTCAGAGGGTAGAACGAGGTGTAAAGTTCCTACCGCCACTAGCTAGTGCAGGAAATCATAAATGCTTTCTAAGACAATCCATGACGGCTCTTTGTATCTGTAGATTCCCTGTGCACCTTCACATAACAATGAATACAATGATTACTCTCACTGTGTTAGTAGATAACTTACCTATTCATGAACAGAGAATCGTTTTCAGTGTGCACGGTTGACGAAACAAAGCCCGGTTTCGAATTTCGTCACATCTCATCGTTCGACTCAACGGCTATAATTTACAGCATTTTATTAGGCCCTATTTAGGATCATTATTTTCCATTTAATTAACAACTTATTAATTCACTTTTTTCATTTATTGTTTGATTTCTAATCCCCGTATTATAAAATCCAGGAAGCGTCTTACAAAGGCAATGGCTAATGATTTTAGCAAAGGCCAGTGGTCGCAAATGACTTGCCGACCATAATCGCTGCCATACTTCCTTCCTGTGTGTCTGGTTCTCACTCTCCGTAGCTTTCTACCTGTGGTGGAATCCGCCCATTTCACGGAGAGCGTCTTCTGTTCTCGACGATTAATAACGGACCATGAATGCTGCTCACAGATGATGTACTATTCTCTAAGGACACAGCCGAGCCGCCTTAATCCCTTTTTAAAAACGATTGCTTTTCCGTCGGGTGAGCTTTTTTCAAATTTATTTTTTCTTCTTCATCGTAATTATAAGATCCTATCAACAATGCCAGTTAATTAGAAGAAAACTTATCCTACAAAATATTTTCTTTCATATCACTAATTATGAAAACCGGAATATATTGTTTTTTTTTTCATTATAGTTTTCTTGTTTTTATTTATTGATTATCATCATGATTGTATCATCATAGTCGTTAATTACCACAAAAACATTTCTTTAATCATCATATCGGTATTATACGTGCAGTCATTACAGTTGTTATGATATTTTTCATGCATTTTCATTAGAAATGTTATATTGTTGTTATTGATATTAATATTATAGTACCTATCATTACAGTCATTATGATTATCATCAGTATATCATGTCTGTTTGTTTTTACTCGTAGTTATTACAAGTCTCTGTTATAATCACCATCATCATGACATTTACCATCATTAAAATTTCATATCAATGAAGTGGCGACTTGCAAATTTATCTAAAACCCTTATATGGAGGGACAAATCTTTACAAAGTAGCTTCAGAAGGTGTCTATCATTTATCGAACATATGAATTTCATGTAGTAGTAGTAGTATTCAAAATAAGAAGGAAAATCATTTTGTTTGCAAAAAAAAAATAATAATAATAATAATATTTTTTTTATATATTTGGCCGTTTAGCACTCGATAAAATGACAGAGAAATACATTTCGCAAATTGTATTTTTTCCGTTAAAAAGATTCCAAATTATTATTATTACTCGACTCTCTCTTTATGTGAACCAATTGGAATGTAAAATATATACATCAATGCTTTTCTCTAATTTCTTATATCAAACAAAAAATCGTAAAAAACTGTGCAGAAAAACATAAAAACATGTAGTATAAGCATTTTGTTGGTAATATAATGATGATTAAATGTTTAAACGAAGTGTATTTAAATTAAAATCCTAAGAGATTTGCTCAGTGAGCAACGTAATAACTTCTTTTGTTCAGTCACTTCACTTCTCATAATTCAAATTCTATCGACAAATCTCAAATTCGAAACACTTCAGACATGACTCAATAAGAACTTCAGCATAAAAGAGAAATGTTGGCTTGCATTTGAAAAGTCTAGAGTCCCCGGTCCCTTTGAAATGTTTTAATGATATATAGATCTGCAAACACCATTTCCCATCAGAAAGTCTGCGATTTTCTCTTTTCCATTTTTTTAAATCCAAACTAGAAGTTGAATTAAGAAATTAAGAAAAAAAATCCGACTAAAAACCTGTGTCAGAGATAGGTTCGCTTAATGAGGAAGAATTCTATTGTGATGCATCATCTCTTGGATAATGTCACATCGCAGAAAACATCTTACAGGATAATAGATCGACAGTTTCTTTGATAAAATGTCAATTCATTATTCTATAGATGATGATAAAAAAAATCCTGCTTATCATAGTCCACAAACCAATAATCTATCGAAGGCCCTTACGATATAAGTGTAGCGTTTGCATTGCTAATTTGTTGTGTATTTTGTACCATGTAACTTTTCATTACACTTCATTCTATTATTTGAACTTGTCTTCATTCACATCTACATCTACATCACATCTTTCTACTGGAGAGTAACATGATACGATATAACGTTGTCTGTGCTGCATTTTTATTTCTATTCTTTTTTCTTCTTTTTTTTTTTCATTTAATAACTATAGTCCAAGAAAAGCATCGTGTGCTCATAGGTGGGAGCACTAGGCGCTTATGCAGATTACTGTCTACTCGCACGGAATAGGTTTTGAGTTTCATTACATTCCAAACGGAGCACTTTTCATTGTGTGTGTGTATATATATACATACATATATATATATATATATATATATATATATATATATATATATATATATATATATATATATATATATGTGTGTGTGTGTGTGTGTGTGTGTGTGTGTGTGTGTGTGGGAGTGTGGGTGTGGGTGTGGGTGTGGGGTGTGTGGGGTGTGTGTGTGGGTGTGGGTGTGGGTGTGGGTGTGGGTGTGGGTGTGGGTGTGGTTGTGGGTGTGTGTGTGTGTGTGTGTGTGTGTGTGCATCTATAAGGCCTATCCACCTATTCCCTCCTGTCTGCCATTCCACTTCCCTCCTATCACCCACCCCCCCCTCGTCCCCTTCTCCTCCCCCACCCCCGCTTGTCGATGTGCCCACGCACATTGTCGCGTCTCATGTAAGTAGCGTTAATACCCTCTTCCCCGCGGCAATTTCCTGCCTGATGGTTATTTAGCGAAAATATTCCGCGTTTTCTCTTTGGCTGCGTCGCCCGCGGCTGAGTGTGTCGGTTTCACAGCTGATTTGCGTCGCGGGTTAATCAGCGTTCTAAGCTATCCCCTGTCTGTAGATGGAGACTTTTAATGTTTAACTTTTCTATTTATCTATTTTGATTACTTTGGGTATGATGTATTAATTAAAGAGTGTATCTAGATCTCATAATGAAACGCTATCGCTGTGCAATTTGCACAAAATGTTATGATGATATACTACTTTATATAAAACGCTACGAGTAATACAACTAAAATGTCGCATTGCATCCACATTTTATATTTGTTTTTCTGACCTTTTTTTCTGACCTTTGTAATAAGCTCTGGAGAAACTTCTTGTTGATGTAACACTTAGATAAGAATACAGAGAGTTGTTTTTCTTTCTTTTTTATGCATCTAGCCATGGTATAAGCAGCCGAGCAAAGACAACCCCCTCTCATGTTTTTAAAAACAGATTTAGAGTATATTTGAATTTCTTTTATATTCCCTTTCATATTCTGAAAAATGAGCTGATCTGAGTGTAATTATTACCTTTGGCTTTGACTGGTCACTTCAACGTCTAGACGAATAAAAAGGTACAAAATGCAACGTTACAAAAGAATTTTCATTCTGCTATCATATTTCCAACTAAACTTTGTAAGCTCCGATTTCATGTTCATGTTCTATCATTTTCTTCTGCTTTTATATCCGATTATTTTACGATTTGGTGGTTTATAATACTTTTAGCTTACCAAATAACATCATCATTATTAAAATAATCTCTGATATTATTTCACTTATCCTCACCATCAACAGCATCTCATTATCATCTTTTTCATCAACATCACTTTTACAATTATCACCAAGGCCTCTTTTTGCATAGAACTTTAACGTGTACAAATTTACCAGCAATTACTGCTATCTCTTCAACCCTCTCTTTAAATACCCTCGTCTCGCCATCTTCATCCGGGGTATTCTAACCTTGCCACGCCTTTTAATGGACGTTATGAAGTTCGCTAGAATGGCCCCTCAATATTTTTCCAGGCAATCTTTCTTTTTCATCCACTTTATTTTCATTTTGAGTGCTTTCAAAATTGTCTTATTTAAAAATATGTATATCGACTGAACTGGCACCACATTTATGCCTTGCAGCTTTTGTTAATGTCACTGTTGCAATACGGACAGAAACTGCTATAAAATATAACCTAGATGAATTACTCTACTTTGAGTGTCAATTTCTTTTAAAACTTTTTTTTTTTTTTTTTTTTTTTTTTTGCGTTTTTTGGTTAACTTTATCAAATGTTTTGGTGTAATCATCAAGACACGTAGGATTTGTTTTCAAATTTCGATGTTCTATAGTAAGTTTATTCTAAATCTTAGTCCTTATTACGTACAGTTTAGTCTCTATCGATAATCTATCCTTGCTAAAATAG
>BOPN01003605.1:77500-80000 GCA_017312705.2 Penaeus japonicus | reverse complement strand
AAATGCAGCTGGAATCTTTGAAACTAATTTCTGATTCTCTTGAAAGCGTGGACAAGGTTACGTGAGAAGATCTAAAGAAATGTGTGTGTTAAGGGGAATGTGTATGTTGTGTCTATGTGTGTTGTATGTGTGTGTGTGTGTGTGTGTGTGTGTGTGTGTGTGTGTGTGTGTGTGTGTGTGTGTGTGTGTGTGTGTGTGTGTGTGTGTGTGTGTGTGTGTGTGCGCGCGCGAAAGAAATGAGGGACCCCACCGGGTGCGATATGTGAACTTCTGAGTGCTGCTTTCTGTACAACACCAGAATCAAAATTATGTGAAATATTTTCCAATATCCCATCTTTTTTCAGTGAAAAAAATATGGATCACAACAAATGCATTGGAGATTTTTTATCTGTTGTCACGTCGCATTTGATCTCAAAAACAACTATATATTTTCTCAGAGGGAAGTGACCGACCTACTGCACAGTAATTTAAATCAATATCTACTTTTTCTTTTGGGGCAAGACCTTACAGACCGACACACACACCTCGGGCTTATCATTCTGATAGCTTTATAGACATCAATAATTCAAGACGGTGTTCAACCATTGAGATCTTGGTGAGATGTCCTTTCGAGACATCGTACATACGAGGGAGAAGTGTCGTAATCCTGCTCGCAGTGAAAAGGATCATTTGCACTTGTGTTCCCGATCCATGTGCCGTACGATTATCATTAGCTTATCATTATTCATCAATATTGGTTACAGCTATATAAAATGGCTACCAGAACTACCAAGCATTCAGGTGGTACATTGCCCAAGCAACGACTGGTGGGGTACTTTCAGAGCACAAGTTATATTATTGATACTCTGGACTCATTTGCTTTATCTGTTTTTCAAGACTGAGTTTCCTTCCCAACATCAACAATGGTCCGGCTCGGAGACGCGAACCACCGCTCTCTGCATCGCGAGACAAACACGAAGCTACGAAGCCACAGCAGCACAATGGTGTGAAACATGGCAAGTAGTGTCCGTAGGGTTTGGCGGATATAATATATGTGGAATGAATGTGCGTTTTAAGCCTTTTTAAGATTTAAAAAAAAGTTTATTACTCAGATATGTATTAGTGTTTGCATGCATAATACATTTATTCTGTGTGTATATATTTATTTTTTTCTGCTCAAGGGTAAACACACACACACACACACACACACACACACACACACACACACACACACACACATATATATATATATATATATATATATATATATATATATATATATACATATATATACACATATGCATACATAGATATGTATAGCGAAACAAGTTGTTACCACATCAGTATTTAAAAACCACGTCCAATGCCGGGAAGGCTTTGATAGACTCAGGAAGCCTTTCCTCCATACTAACTTGGGCGTCCTGCTGGTGACGTTGCGGTAGAGCTTATTGGTGTTGGTCTCGTAGATCTGCAGCAGGTAGGTCTGCGGCATGGTCGGGTGGTCGCCCGGCTCGCAGTTCACGGTGACCACCTCGCGCCCGGCGCCCGTCAGACTGCAGTTCACCGGAGCCGACGGCAGGGCTGGCGGGGGAGAAGCGCCCACGGTCAGAACCGTTTGCAGACAACTTAGGCTTTGTTGCAACACATACATGCAAGGTAAAATATTGCATTGGGTTATATGTGCAGCTACACATATATGTTTAGATTTGTACGGATGAGTTGCTATATGTATTCATCTACCTCAGGGACGGGCACTGAAAGCGTCATGTCCGCCCAGAGGAGCGGCCGCTCACCTGGCTTCCTGACGGCCACGATGCAGGGCGTGTCCTGTCGGCCCACGGAGTTCTCGGCCCAGCACTGCAGCGCGCCCATCCTGTTGTTGGAGCGCAACTCCGTGATGTTGTCCCGCGGGACCGTGAACTCCACCTTGGACGCGGAGCCCTCGGAGCTGATGTGCGACGGGATGACGCGCCGCGTGTACGAGCTGGTCACCCACACCCACGAGAAGGAGATGGAGTCTTCGGGCGAGGCGTTGACGCGGCATCGGGCGGTCACCGTGCTGCCCGGCTCCGCCCACACGTCCTTGGCCTCAGCGCACACCGGGGCGTCTGCGGGCGGTGACAGGGACGGCGATACACATTCACGGAAGATAACCTTTAGCAAATACACAAACAGAACTCATGTACCACATCACGCTCACAACTACTGTATATACTTACAACGGACAGTTATATTCACGGGCGGGCTGACGCCTGTCCCTTCGGAATTGGTCGCCTTGCAGTAGTAGTGTCCGGCCTGCGTTTTCCTGACTTTACTCAGCACCAAATTGTTCACATTGATCATCACTCCCGCCGCCTTGTCCTGGCGAACCTCCGTGTCCTGCAAATGCAGAAGAAAACAAAATATAAATCCCAGATTTATGTTCAGATTTTTTTCTCTCTTTCTTTTTTTCCATCTTTTTTATCTATATACCATCAAGAATCAAATATAAATCGTCGGGATACTGAGAAATAATAGATGG
>BOPN01003605.1:60000-62500 GCA_017312705.2 Penaeus japonicus | reverse complement strand
CCGGTAAATTCCAGAAAAGGATTATCCAAACTTTATTTAGGAAGTGGTATATCCACTGCATATTATATATATATATATATATATATATATATATATATATATATATATATATATATATATATATATATATATATATACTTTGCTATGTAATTCTCTGTTTTATTTTTATTTCAAAATTACAAAGATAGATTTCTTTTTACGGTAACTTTAGTACTAATTTATAACTATTTCGTATAAATAGATAATAGGTAGTTACTTCCCTATGATTATCGCTATGGTTATCGCTAATGAAGTACGCATGCCATCGCTGCGTCGCATGGCTCCAGGGGTATAACTGGAACCCAGTTTTTGTTTTTGCAACTAGCCCTTCGAGAAGCAGTAGTCTACATCTTGTCATTTTGAGCAAACTGAAGAGTCCTATGAAAATTCTTTTTTTTTTTTTTTTTTCTTTTTTTCTTTTTTTTACTTGCTATCGCCTTCATTAGATTCAGGAGTGTTTACTTTGAATCTCTTCTCCGCCTTCTTGAACTGTCATTGATCGTTGCTTATTCGTTTGAGTGTGATGTAAAGTGGCAAATCTGTGATCCTTTGCATCGTCTTTTTGGTAGTTTATCTCATGGTAGGAGGCCACGGAAGAGAGTTACATCATAAAGAAACTGTATGGTATCCATTGCTTTATTGAATTATATATTCTACATGTCCATACTTTCATACAAGAGTATGGGATTCTGTTACGCTGATGATCGTATCATTTGTTTATTAGTCATCCTAACGTTTTATTCTCTGAGTATGTTTTTTTTTTTTAGTTGAGAACTTGTGTTATGTTTGGTCCAGGAAGGAAGAATTACATAATTTGCACATAATTCGAACAATTACAAAATTTATGACATTCTTGACAATAAATTTTGTATCTACAATTCTTTTGGATATGTATTTTTAGTGATATATTCATTTCATACATCACTTGTGTGTAAGGCGAAGCACATTTCTGCACGTGATTAAGCACCTCATTTTTAGGATGAGGCCACCTCACTAGTTGGAATGACCTACAGCTGAAAGGTAATGATTTTTTCTTTAGAGGATGTTTCAAAGCAAAATCCTTTGAGATGATATAGTTTCAGTTTTCTACACATTAAGGTCATCAAGGTCTATCGTAGCAGACGAACTGCACAATCACGAAACTAGAACCTGTTGTTGATTATAAAGAGTGGTCTGTAATTAGAAGGTCATCAACTGGTGTTCTGAAGCTTCAGTGAATTTCCAACTGAGCGAGTACTTGCCTATGTTTTCCATATCAGTGAATACCTGTGATAGCCATGACGTTTCACCTAATTTGGTTAATAATGCTTGATCATATTGTTAAAAAAGGATAATTAATTAATAATTTGGTATATTATATTTGAGGATTATTTTGACTTAATGCCATTGCTTTTTCTATTTTCATTTTCAGTTCGTTAGTTCAATTTTTATATCAGACTAATGGATTCATGCTTTCAGGATATTTTCATTGGCAAAACAAATTGAATGGTTTATGAACGGATTTTAATATCAATCAGTAATGTACACATTGTACTACATATTTGTGTATGTCTAGCATTTCGTTTGATCTCGAATTCTCCATGGCATCTCTTTCTTAGCATTCTTAAAGCCATCTTGCATTTCAGACGGAGCTAATATGTCTTTGTCTGTTGTGAAGAGGATAGGCCTATTCTGGCTACATATAAAATCAAAAGCTACATATCGTTTTGCTGGAATTGGTTCCTACTTTACAAAAAAAAAGTCGAATATCTTTAGAAACGAACAAATATACATAAACAACAGGTTTTTCTTTTGTGAATGTATAAAAGGTACGAAACATCTAAATGTGTGCCTTTCGACATGTCTATTCTGGTATTGTCATGGAAATAGAAAAAAAAATGGAAAAAGGACACTGAAACGCTGCAAACGCATCCCGTAGAGTTTTACCTCGTTTTGTTCAAAGTACAGGCATATGTGTGTGTGTGTGTGTGTGTGTTTATGTGTATATATATGTGTGTGTATGTGTGTGTGTACATATATACGCACACACACACACACACACACACACACACACACATACATATATATATATATATATATATATATACATATATATATATATGTGTGTGTGTGTGTGTGTGTGTGTGTGTGTGTGTGTGTGTGTGTGTGTGTGTGTGTGTGTGTGTGTGTGTGTGTGTGTGTGTGTGTGTGTGTGTGTGTGTGTGTGTGTGTGTGTTTATGTGTATATATATGTGTGTGTATGTGTGTGTGTACATATATACGCACACACACACACACACACACATATATATATATATATACATATATATATATATATGTGTGTGTGTGTGTGTGTGTGTGTGTGTGTGTGTGTGTGTGTGTGTGTGTGTGTGTGTGTGTGTGTGTGTGTGTGTGTGTGTGTGTATGTGTGTGTGTATACATATATATACATATATATATATATATATATATATATATATAT
>BOPN01003605.1:35000-40000 GCA_017312705.2 Penaeus japonicus | reverse complement strand
ACCAACATCGATAATGGAAATGCGCGTTTGCGTGCGGTCGTGCTTGAGTGCGTGCATGCGTGTGCTCGCGCGCATGCACAGGAATTAGATGAGTTCCCCTCTACACGGGACATTACTGCTTCATCAGTAACTAATGGTAAACATATGTTTGAATATAGGCTTCAAACCATTAAATAATAAAGCGTTGTAGTTGCGCTTACAATTTGATTAGGAATCTGGACGTCTATTCCACCAGCAGTCAGCACAACACAGCAGATATGCTTTCCTTCGCTTCGATAGACACTTGAGTATTTACTCGACTATGCCAAAAGCGACAAGATAAAGCCTCCCTTATCAGTTCCCGTCGTCGAAAAAAAGGAAAAACAATGCTTGCCTTCTATGCCGTCCTTAATAATTCACGCGAATTGGTATGTCGTCTTACGAAATAATTTCCCCGGGGACATTACCGGCCGGGATGTATTGGCCCAAAATACGAGTTTCAGGCTAATTCCAGTCTTTCTAAAGTCGACGCGATATTGCAGGTTCATTTTTTGGGTCAATGAACCTAATCCGAATACCGTAAAGTATGACTTCAAGGAAAGCGTCACAGAAGTTTCGTAATACTTCCGCGGTAGATCTGTGAGTATGGGCTGTTGATGGCAATATTTATATTAGATTGTTATTCAACCAGTAAAGCATTCCGATATATAAACATAAACACTTCCATGTACGCATAAATATAATGGAGATATGTTATACCTAAATATATGCTCTGCCCTTTGGTGTATGTAATTCATTGTTGCCAACATCACTGTGTCAGGCCATGTTCACTCTGTCAGCGCAACCATCTACTCTGGATTTCTTTTTTTTTCTTTCTTTTTTTTTCTTTGCCGGTCCAAGTCGAATCCCGTTTCCAAAAAGAATGCGCGTGACACAGATGATTCAGTTTTGTTCACATTTATGAACAAAAATCAGTTTAATGTTATTCATGTAATCTACCTTTACAATTCAATACCTTCAATACATAACAAATACCCCTATTTCATTCTACGAACAGTTATTTCTTCGGTTGTTATGATAACATATCAAATAACTGCAGAAAACGTTACTTATATGCGGCCTATTGTGTATTGGAGGCGTGAGAGGTATTACAAAAAAAATATGATAAGAAACAGGGGTATAGATGAACATATGCATTCATATGCATTCATATATATATATATATATATATATATATATATATATATATATATATATATATTTATCTATATATACATATATATATATATATATATATATATATATATATATATATATATATATATATATATATATATATATGGGTATATATATGTATATATATATATATATATATATATATATATATATATATATATATATATATATATATACATATATATATACATATATATATATATATATATATATATATATATACATATATATATATATATATATATATATATATATATATACATACATATATATACATAAACATAAACATGCACACGTACACACGCACACAACACAACACACACACACACACACACACACACACACACACACACACACACACACACACACACACACACACACACACACACACACACACACACACACACACACACACACACACACACACACACACACACACACACACACACACACACACACACACACACATAAACACACACACACACACACACACATGTATATGTATGTATATATATATATATATATATATATATATATATATATATATATATATATATATATATATACATATATACAAGACGAGGTCTGCAGACCCTGGGTGCTAGAGAGGAATCTGCTACAAAAAGGCTAGGAACATTAGAACTGCAAGTAGTAATGACGCTGATGGTAATCCATTAAAGTGAAAAAGCATTTTCTAAACAAGTTAAAATCTAAAAGCAGGTCAATGCAGGAACATAGCAACAAAATATTAATGAGATCAAAATAACGCCCTAAAACTTATTTCGATTATCAGAAAGTTCCAATACAAAAGTACAAAAGGTTTTATTAGATTATTCAAAGGTGTTTATAAGATTTTGTCTCGAATGTGTGGCAAAACTCTACTAAAAGAGGATGAAGTGCCAATCTGAAGCGGGAAAGAGCAAAACTTTGACCGAACACTCAGCCTCCCGGAAGACTTAGCACTAAGGATTTTGTTTTCCAGGGACTAGAAAACTAGGGCGATTACTTGATAAAAAGATGATTGAAAAAATGAAAAATATACAAGTGGAACAGAGAGAAGAAAATGCATGTAAGGATGTATCAGAGTAGAAAACTTTGGCTGATGGATTTGCATGATGAAATTTGGTGCAAACGTATTACTCCCAAAATAATGTTTTCAATATAGCTTAACGAAATATATAGTCATATTCTTCCTGTTTCTCTCTCTCTCTTTCTTTCTCTTTCTCTTTCTCTTTCTCTTTCTCTTTCTCTCTCTTTCTCTCTCTCTCTCTCTCTCTCTCTCTCTCTCTCTCTCTCTCTCTCTCTCTCTCTCTCTCTCTCTCTCTCTCTCTCTCTCTCTCTCTCTCTCTCCATCTATCTATCTCTTTCTCTCTCTCTCTCTCTTGATTGTCTGTAATATTTTTATTTCTTGACTTTAAAAGGGCAAGGTGTTTGCAGAATTATTAGGGCGCCAGGTTCGAAAAGAGGAACAGGTAAAGACGAGCTTTCCTCAAGTAGCTCCCTTACGACATAAGGTAGAAGTTGCACACGAAACAGGAACTGGATAACAATCAAAAACAAAGGTTTCAGTCTTGACAAACAGAAATCCACTGATGCAACCGCCCTTCGGTACGGTTATTCAGTGGAAGGTTTACCAAACCAGCGCTCCTGCGGATCTTCCTTTGTTGTTGGTCACGTAATGAAGTGCAAGAGGGGAGGCTTTGTTTGTATGCATAATGATGAAATGTGAGATGTAACAACCAAAATGCTCTGGCGTCATAGCCAAATCTAGTGCCACTGCAAGGCGGAAGGTTAACCTATTAAACGGCAAACTCATCAAATGAGGCAAGAGTTGAGTCCTCGAGGATTCTGGGCAGTGAGCCCTCCTCGACGCCCGAATCTCCGAACCAGTGACTCCATGTCATCGGGCCTCAGCACTGGACACAGCTCATAAGCTAAATTAAATTGAAAAATTAGGTGTACTTGGAAATAATCCAAAACATAGATCATGAAGACCTTCCTTTTTCCTTCAAGGGGAAGGGATGCAAAGGAGATGAAAATATGACTCGGAAAAACGCCAAGGGCACAGATGCAAATGCATGAACGAATCACATCAACAAGTAAATTGCTTCAAGGTCTGCTTTAAAGTTCTTCAAACCTCTTAGACGTGAGAGATTTGCATGTATTCTGAGTAATAGCAGTCAAGATAGCATAGAAACAACCTTAGCATATTAAGCTCTGCGGCTTTACCCGTTTCCTCAGGCAGAAGCAAAACACAATGCAGAATAAGCTCTCGAGAGACATTAGTAATCCGGGAAAAGGAAGGTGGGTCTCTATCAAGACACTCTCCATAGGGAAGGCTGAAGCAAACGAGAAGCAAACGAGACAAAACTATCAACAATCGCTATCAAGGAAAAGCGAGTATTGCCACAAACAAATACGTTCACTAAATGACAACGCACTGCAATTCTACAGTTTGTCAAAGAAATGAAGTACAAGAAATGCTGGATTTATATTTTTCAAATAAAGCAACATGATTAAAGCAGATGTTTGATCGAAAGAAAATGCCATGCGTGAAGATACCAGGCTCAGCGATAACAAAGCAGCCTGAAATCCAAACAGCATTCAGTCTTGGTCTCAGAAGCCGCTGGACCTTCCGCCAGAGACCCGTCCCAGACATCGGATCGCTGTTCCCGCCCTCGAGGTAGCCATGAGGGATATGTTCTTTCTGTCCATCTCGAGAAAGCAATGTCAGTGCGAGAGGCCGAGGCCGCCGCGGACGAGCAGCACAGACCCAACGGCACGAGGCCAGAAAGACGAAAGACCTCGTGGCGGCGTCGTGATGGAGTCAGCCATTTTACCAAAGCAAAGGTTGACTTGTCAAACAACCAACAAATGAAGCTCGAACATTCTGGACGCGCAGAGAGCTTTCGTCGGCATCCGAAACTCCGAATATTTGGGAAAGTGGATGCGCAGACAAAGAGTATTTTGCGTCATGCGAATCTTTATTTCCTTTTGTAGTTTCATCAGTCACTGGAAGTACAGCCTATAGTTAAATAGTATATCAGTGGCGACAGTCGCAGCAGGATCAACAATAATTGTCTTTGGTTATTTCTTTACTTGTCGTTGATATTTTCATTATTACTTCAATATCATAAGTATTATCTGCATCATCAGATATTAGTTGATTAAAATGGCATCATAGTGATAATCATAGTAATCCTATCTCGCGTAAAGAATAACATTAATAACCTCAGCGCGAAGGGAAAGCAACAATATTGTCTTATTTCTCTGGAAACTGAGGCTGGTGTCATTGCCGAATTGGAAACAGCAGAGCCAAGCATTATCCTATTATCCGAGGGAGCAACGATATACAAAATCAATCTCCGGGCCGTTTATTCCATCTTTTGTCGTCAACATTTTCTCTGCAAACAAGGAGGTGCCCAAGATATTTGATTAGCGCTTTCATGGATATATAAACCATACAAAGTGAGTTTACTTAATTCTATCAGTCTGATGACTCGGATAAACGGAATTGAGAATTTAGACTGAAGCATGACGAGTCATATTTTTATATGCTAATCTAACTAGCTAGTTGTCTGTTTATCTATTTCACTGTCTAGCCATCCGTATATCTATATCTATATCTATTTATCTATCTATTATCTACCTATCTGTCTCTATACCAATGTTTGCTAGCTTACTTCTACATGTGTACACGAATACGTAAATGCATATGTATTTATCTATTTAGAACACATTCACAAACACTCACCTCTCTCTTTTTCTCCTCCTTTCCCTTCCCC
>BOPN01003605.1:17500-25000 GCA_017312705.2 Penaeus japonicus | reverse complement strand
CATCACCATCCTCACACCATCCTTATCATCACCCTCGTCACCATCCTCACACCATCCTCACCACCATCCTCACACCATCCTCATCACCACCCTCATCACCATCCACATCATCATCCTCACACTATCCTCATCACCATCCTCATTACCATCCTCACACCATCCTCATCACCATCCTCACACCACCCTCATCACCACCCTCATCACCACCCTCATCACCATCCTCATCACCATCCTCATCACCATCCTTTTCACCATCCTCATCACCATACTCATCACCATCCTTTTCACCATCCTCATCACCATCCTCATCACCATCTTCACCACCATCCTCATCACCACCCTCATCACCATCCTCATCACCATCCTTTTCACCATCCTCATCACCATCCTCATCACCATCCTCATCACCACCCTCATCACCATCCTTTTCACCATCCTCATCACCATCCTCATCACCATCCTCATCACCATCCTCATCACCATCCTCATCACCATCCTCATCACCATCCCTTCACACCATCCCTATCACCATCCGACACCATCCCTTTATCACCATCCTCACACCATCCTCATCACCACCCCTATCTACATCCTCATCTACCATCCTTTTTTCATCATTCTCATTCATCATCCTCATCACCATCCTCATCACCATCCTCATCACCATCCTCATCACCATCCTCATCACCATCCTCATCACCATCCTCATCATCATCCTCATCACCATCCTCTTCACCATCCTCTTCACCATCCTCATCACCATCCTCTTCACCATCCTCTTCACCATCCTCATCACCATCCTCATCACCATCCTCATTACCATCCTTTTCACCATCCTCATCACCATCCTCATCACCATCATCACCATCCTCATCATCATCCTCATCACCATCCTCTTCACCATCCTCTTCACCATCCTCATCACCATCCTCACACCATTCTCATCACCATCTTCATCACCATCCTCATCACCATCCTCATCACCACCCTCATCACCATCCTCATCACCATCCTCATCACCACCCTCATCACCATCCTCATCACCATCCTCATCACCGTCATTACCAAAACATGAGCTGCTGGACGATTACGATTAAGGCAGACGCAGTGTACATATGTGTGTTTGAGTGTGTTTGTGCTTGGGTACGTGTTTATATATTACTATATTTACACCAACATTTCCTCTGGTGTATGCCTCTGCTATGGTCACGCTATGGTCTTGTTAGAATGTATGCATAAGAGTTTGAGAGTAAGAGAATGGGAGAGAGAGGTGAGGGCATAGAGACAGCTAGGAAGGTACATGAAAACAGACACAAGGGCTGCGCCATCACGTGTCCCGCAAGGACATCTCTCCAAGGACCAAAGTACGCGTTTAATAAGAGAGGCACACCTACCTTCCTGTTCGGTCGTCGGGTCGGGCGAGCCTAAGGCGGACATGATGGACCATGCCCCGCTGAGCCACATCAGTGCCCACACTGCCCACATGTCTGCTCACAGGCAAGCAGTGCAAGAAGAAGGCAGCAGGAATGCACGCCGACACTGATCGACTGTGCTATTGTTGCATTTGGATAGTATGTCTGGCTCTAATCACGAAAGTTGCGTATGGAATAACTTCAGTAAATTGATTGCATGCTTGGTGGCCTTGGTATCTAATGGAAGCATTAACGTTCAAGTTCTTAATTTACGCATACATCTAAAGAACATTAGTTACATCATTTAGCTATGACCATTACTGAAAATTTCTCACGAGGTTCATATTGAAGTCACAGATACTTGATCTTTTCACAGACACTTGTGTAACTTATAATCACAACATGCATCAACATAATGGTGTATATCTAACTTTTGCCACAACGACCACTTTGCAACTAATGTTTTTCATACAAGCAACTGTTCGACAGCTATATAAAGAAATTTGCTTTCTTGATTCTCTATAAACATTTATGTGCACATAACTTTCCAGATATCACTTCACTGCCACACCACCTGTTCAGAGGCAAAAATTCACGTATTTCAGCTAGAGAGAACGTAACATTTTTCTTTGGCAGCATCAGCGCTTTCTTGATTTGTAACGATCCATGTTGATGCAGAGAAGCCATGCCAAGTTGTAAGGCAATCAATTAAGGGACATCTTTTTCTGATACAAGGCTAAACGTGTTACGAGAAAATGCACGAACATCTAGCAATAACTAGTTTATCCTTCCCTTTGACGGGATCAATATCTTCATGGCGAGTGTGTTAGATGGAAGCGTTGCAACCTTATCTGAAAAGATACAAAAATAGATTATCTTCTTGAATAAGTCTGTCATCAAAACGATTGACAAAAAAGTCTAAAAAGCAAACTTAATATATGCTTATTTTTTATATGTGTACTATGAATGCATACATACATGTATGTACGTGTACAGTGTGCAATATAAGTGAAGACCGGTGTCTATTTATATACCTGACTAAGTGCTGTGAGTTGTCAGTCAGTTCCTTTTGTGTTTTTCTTACTTAAGTATTACACTGCTTAATGCATCATCATAATAATTCCATTCTGATATCATATCCGATACACCCATTGAAGTTAAGGGGACATCACACGAGGGCGAATTTTTGTGTAGTTCCTACATCTCTAATCAATCTTCTTCAAGCGGTGTGTACTTCTTATCACGCGATGATCGAGCGCTGCAATCTGTACACGCATTTGTACACGGCAGAAATATTGCTCGTGCACCCTTTGAATGCGTGTCCAGGCTGTGTCCGAAACATCTTTTATAACATTAGACCTGCACAATATTACTTAGTAAATGTGTGTTTGTGTGTGTGTGTGTGTGTGTGTTTGTGTGTGTGTGTATATATATATATATATTTATATATATACATATATTTACATACATACATATATATATATTTATATATACATATATACATACATGTCTCTCTCTCTCATTCACTCACTCACTCACTCACTAACTCACTCACTCACTCACTCACTCACTCACTCACTCACTCACTCACTCACTCACTCACTCACTCACTCACTCACTCTCTCTTTCTCTCGCTCTCTGTATTATTCAGATATATGAACCCTTAAGCATTATCTCATTAAAAGATAATTCATAATGCCCCAACATTCAAGCTACGTATTTCATGTGCATGGTTTGTTTGGTGAAAAGAATGAAGCTTCAAACAAGATAACCAGAATTCAAGGTAAAAAAAAGAACAATACTTGTAACTTTTGATTTGATTTGATTCGAAAAATGAATAAAAAATCGGTGCCACTCAATATGTACTTAAAAGAATGTGTTTCTATGTGTTTCTGTGTGTGTATATGTGTGTGTGTTTGCGTGTGCGTGCGCGTGTGCTTGTACGTTTGTTTGTGTGTGTGTGTGTGTGTGTGTGTGTGTGTGTGTGTGTGTGTGTGTGTGTGTGTGTGTGTGTGTGTGTGTGTGACGCGCAAGCATGTTACATAAATCCAATATAATATTCACATTACGTAAACACAATATTCCACACAGTGAAAGCAACAAATGAGCAGTGTTGTTCTATTAATACAAGTTATAAGTTGCATTAAGCTCATTCTAAATATCATCACTTGAAAGGGTAACAACAAAATATCTAAACATCATATTCTTCATTTTTTATCAAAATAGAAACGCCATAACTCATTTGCGTCTGAAGTTGAGAATTCGTTCGAGCGATCCGCCTGAAGCATCCATTTGTCAACACGAAACAAGCAGAAATATATATTGCCGGAGAACGTTTTATTCTAAGGCTAAGCATACGTTTTCGTTTTCCTCTTCTTCTCTGAACAGCAACAATTCTTTCCGACATTTTTGCGGACCCAACACATGGTTGCGCTTTATTCCTTTCATGACATCCATTGCCTTGTAGGAGGAGCTGCTTCGTTTTTTTATGATTTCATATGGACCGTGTGGAATTCCAATAATATTAGTGACTCGTTATGCATATTTATGAAAACAAGCGTACCCAATGATGCCAAAAATACGCCTGCCTATTATCATCATATTTTTTACACATACATGTTTCTAAAAGTGGTCAGTCACCAAGGAGTCAATTACCAAGCCTACCTGGCCTCTCCTTTTTACCTTTATTTCTTACATTTTCGGGAAAGCTGATATTGTTCCTGTCACTTTTGTTATCGTTATTAATATCACTGCTACTATGATTATACACCAATATTAATAATAATGAAACATTTTCCTCCAGAAAATTCAAGGAATGGATGTAATAGGGTCACGCAAGCCTAGTGACGGACCCTTGGTCACCAACATCTACACAGTGGTTACCTCCTCCGGTGTGCAGATTTTAAATTGAATGAATAACTCATTTGCATGTTTCATATTGATAATTATTGATTTTTTATGTATTTTTTTCCAAAAGAAATTCCTTGCTTGCATAGAGTTGCCATGTCGCCCAGAGTATGCCCTAACTTGGTGTGTCGAAGAGTATGTAGGCATCTGAACTGGGGAGCTGTACTTTGTGAAGAATGAAGCTCCTCCTTTGGTGTTGATATGGAAGGTATTGGCCATTCACAAGTTGTAGATCGGGCTCGTATTCTAATTGATTGTAAAATCTAGTGCCCAAGTAGCATTTGGTGCCACCAGCTAGCTCCTGTGGGGAGGGGAGGCAACTGTTGGCGGTGTCAGTGAGAGATGTTGGTACCCCTAGATCCCATCACTTGCATTTCCTCCCCAAGGTCGAACAAGGCTGAAGCTCTAAATCTCTTTCTGTATAATCAGAAGGTTAGAGCTGGAGAATGGGTGCAAGTTGTGTCCGTCCACGTTTTGGACATGAACTTCAAAGGGGGTCATCGGAATTAAAATCTATGTTTATGGTTTTCTAAGTCTTGTAGACAAAGCTTTGATATATTTGATTGATTATTTGTGACGTAATGAGGTTCCTAATACACATATCCAGCTTCAAAACACAATACTTTTTCTATCGATAATGAAAACCGGATGACAGGTTCAGTGAATTACTACCCATAGTAAGCAAGGATTACTTGTTATCAGTTTTAGTAGCCTTTCAAAAGGATAGCTTGGATTGTAGTGAGGCTATGTAAAAGTATACGCAACAAAAGTGAGGTAAATAGACGATTTACAACGACACAATATAATTTGTAAAATCACAAAATCAGAAAGGAGAAGAGCGTAGGGATGAGCGTCGAGAGGGGAGAGGGATGAGGATCACGCACCTGATCCAATCCTTACTTAATCATTTAGGATATTGGATACAGAATGTTGAATATCAAAAGCAATTGGGTGTCACATTGAATCCTCACTTGACTTTTTAGAAACATCTCCAGCACGTCTTGTCATCGATTGCGCAAAAATTGGGTTGCTTCGTAAATGTTAAAAACAATTTACGCCTCTGACACTACTGTTCCATGATCGTTTAATTATTTTATTCGGCCACATTTTGAATATTGTTCCCAGGTCTGGATGTCCGCAGCTGACTGTCACCTAAGTTGCTTGATTTAATTAAACAAACGACGTCTGATTGGCTCCCTATCAAGTATGCTTAAAATATTTAACAATGTTGAGCATTCTTTACATTCCTGCTTTCCTTCACGCTATATTCCTTTTGGCAATACTAGAAATTCTCTGATTTTAAATGAGTGCACTCTGACACCTGTACATCATCGTCCCTGGCATTATGCAACATACTTTCTTCCAGCTATCGTTGAGTTATGGAACAAGTTGCCAAAGCATATAGTCCCGTTGGACAGTATTAAGAAATCTAAGACTGAGGCGAACAGTTGTTTATAATTCTCTTCAATGGACCAATCCTGCATACTATATTTTATCAATTTTCATAAACCTTTTACATTTTTTATTTGTAACGTATCTATTTTTTTATTGTTATACTTTTACATATGTGCTTTATATATGTTGTATTTGCCCGAGTAGTTGCATTAAATAATGTAATAAATAATGGCATATATATCAATAATGATAATAATAATAATAACATAGAGACCTATTATCATACTTTGATAAAGAATACAGCATAAAAAACAGAAGGCGGAAAGTGGACATAGATCTGCTATGGATTAACAAAGAACAAAAGAGAGTCATCATTTCAAAGGAACATTATAAGTGTCACAGCCATTAGCAAAGCGATCACAGATTGGTACAACCAAAGCTGATTTCAAAGCCAAGAGTATTAGCTACATTTGCAGGAAAGTATGCTTAAGGTAAGAAGAGAGAACAAAAAGATATTAGATAATGACATTTAACATTTAAGTAGAAAATAAACAGGGAAAGTAAATATTACAAATATAACTTAATCAAAATTACTATACAAACAAAATATATATACAATGACTGAGCACAGTGATGAACATCGTTTAATCCGCTTTACCATCACTAGCAACTCAAGGTTACTAATCCTCACAACAACTCTTGATGGATCCTCCACGTCTGAGGTATAAACGAGGGCTGTTCAATAGCAATGGTCAAGATGAGCTGTTTTTTTTTTCTTTATTGAATTAGGATGTTTCTTGAATGACTGTTTTTGCGTTTGAATGCAATGCAGCGGCGCTCTTCTTCGGACGAGAGTCCTGAAGTGACACGTCAGTCAGAATTGCACAAGAATATTGGCCTCTATAACTATAAACGTTGTCTGGTACAAAGTCAAAACATTTGAAAAAAGGCTTTTGTACATATTCTACAGAATCTCCTCGAATAAAGTCGTTTTGCGACTATGCCATGACAAATTTTGTCGTGCATTATTTCCGCGGCCTTAATTAATATTAAATGAAACTGATAAGTTGGTTGAGAACATATAAATCAATTAGAGAATTGTCTTCACTAAATTAGCCTCATACTTCTGCATTGTTGTTTTTTTTCTAAGAATGAGCACGAAGACTTCATACTCAAATATTTATTCTGTCTCCCAGTTCAATATCGGGCAAATGTTTTTTGTTTTGTTTTTTCTCATAATAGATTGAAAACAACTTGCATCCAATATATATATATATATATATATATATATATATATATATATATATATATATATATATATATATACATATGTGTGTGTGTGTGATGAATAATATTCAAGCAATCTTTCTTACAAAAATATGTGTCGGTGTCTGAGTATGTCTGCACGAGTGTGTGCGTGTATGAGTGTGTCCGTATCACCTGATCTGAACCGAACCGGTTCGCGCAACTAAGTAATTATATTTTATAGTCACTTAACTATCTAAAGGCATTATCTTCCATCTTTTATTTACAAGATTTTTATCTTTCTCATCCTCATACTGCCACTTTTGTTACCTAGCATCCAGCCATTTCCAACAGCTGGATATTGAACATGAGCATTACTCATTACTAGACACAAACACACTTGCACCCAAACAAATACCTCTAACAAGCTAAATATAAAGTGATAGTGCGCATAATGAAACTCTTCGTAAAGATTTAAGAAAGTAATGAGCAATGCCTTCGGGATTTACCGCAATCCTTCAATAGGATTCACCTGCCCCTA
>BOPN01003605.1:5000-7500 GCA_017312705.2 Penaeus japonicus | reverse complement strand
ATAGGATATGACACGTGGAAGTAACAGACGATAGACTTTGAGGCATGAAAAGAATCATGTTTCTTTATGATGCCTGTAAAATAGAGAGAAATATGTTCGGGAAATTGAATTTAAGAACAATACATAAAAAGTTATCAAATTTATGACACAATCTGAAATAGCCAATATATATGGAAATAAGATTTAAACATGGGTAAAATTTTATGAGCATAAGCAAAGAGTAAAATATCAGTCAGTTTCCTTTTTTAACGTTTTTTTTTTCACTTCAATATTCGGTATATTCTTTACTACAATCGGTGCGTCGAAAACTTTTAAATTTACATTCTTACTTCTGAACTTTACGCATTCTTTTTAATGTGATATTCAAGAAACTTTACACGAAACTCTCTCAATAAATCATTTAACCTCTCGAAGAAGCGTTGTGTGCATGAGGTGTGTGTGTGTGTGTGTGTGTGTGTGTGTGTGTGTGTGTGTGTTTTCACGTTGTTTTATTCCCTATTATGTAAATATATCTCTTCAAATGGGATTGGATTGTTTATCTCGGGAAAATACGACTCTTCTGTGTCTAAGCAAAGAGATTTTTGTGTTTGTTATCATTCTTATTTTATTATGTTTTGGGTTTTTAGTATCTTCAATATGATGTAACTAAGAAAAAAATAGTGTTAGAAAAATAAGAAAAATAAGTTTAATACTACCGTGGGATAAAAGTAACAATATGATGACTAATAAAAGACAGAAAAATACGTATAATATAATATAAAAACGACCGCCAGAGGAACATAAGTACACACGTTCACTGATATCAATATACATAAATATATTAGTTTACAGATCTGTCTTCTTGTCTAGCTATCTTTATCTACCTACCTACCTCACCTTGTCTCTCTCTATATATATTTAACTGTCTATCTATCTATCCATGAAGATGTCTAATTATGTATAGATATGAACGGGCATAAAGACTGTGTGTCTGTATTTGTGTGTGTGTGTGTGTGTGTGTGTGTGTGTGCATGGCCATATTTTGGCATATATATATATATATATATATATATATATATATATATATATATATATATATATATAAATGTATATATATGTATATGTATATATATATATGTATATATATGTATATATATATGTATATATATATATATATATATATATATATATATATATATATATATATATATATATATATATATATATATATATATATATGTATGTATACATACAGGTATATGTATTTATATGTATATACATACATATATATATATATATATATATATATATATATATATATATACATATATATATATATATATATATATATATATATATATATATATATGTATGTATGTAAATATATATATGTATGTATGTATGTATATATATATTCATATATTTGTGTGTGTATATATGTATATATATATATATATATATATATATATATATATATATATATATATATATGTATATGTATGTATGTATGTATGTATGTATATATGTATAATTATACATATATATATTTGTATATATACATATATATATATATATATATATACATATGTATGTATGTATATATATATATGAATATAGATATAAATATATATATATATATATATACATATATATACATATATATGTATAATCAATATGTCCACACTTTCTTATTAATTTGTTCTTTGTAAATATGACCTCAACAAGCCTAAAAAGAGTGATAAAAAAGGCAAACATTATTAGAAATCTTTAAAGATTCTCAGAGAAAAGCTGACCGGAAATTCACCTCTTAGCCAAAATAACCTGGAAATGTGAGTATTTTTCTCTTATAACTGAGATTAAATGTGGGTTTACGTTGGTCTGAAAAGAAAAAAAAAAAGCTGATATAAAAGGTCGATTTTATACAAACACTGACTGAAAAAGCGCCAAAGGATCAAATGATGAGGAAATTCTTCTGCAACTCGATATATTTTCCATAATGAATAGGAATATTTTCATAATTCATGCGGCTGAGTGATGGCGACGGAATCCTAATCTTTTCTTCTATTTTTACCGACCCTTTTGATTCTTTACTCACGAACGCTTTCTGTTTAATGAAGATTACTAGGATAATTTACCGTTTTTCCGTGCAATATAGTGCACGTGATGATACTACATATAATTATTCATCACGCTACGACATACCTCCTGACCACTAAGCTCTTAACTAGCTCGTGTTGTCATCACTTCCGCAGAGATCAAAGAAAGGACTAGAACCCTTGCATGAAAACAGCCTTTTGCAGCCTGCAACGTCGGCCTCCAGGAGATCAGAGCAAGGACTAAGGCCTCTGCTTTCTGTGCATGGCAACAGGGAGCGCTTGTACTGCCAGCGTGCCCAGGCACTGCAGGGGAAACAGACAGTGGGAAATGGATTTGTAAACTACGGACCTTTCAAGAAAGCAATTATTTGATCGATAACCTGTTTGCATGATTCGTGTTCCAAAATATCTCAAGGCTGCCCCCA
>BOPN01003604.1:135000-137500 GCA_017312705.2 Penaeus japonicus | reverse complement strand
TGATAATGATAATGAAAATAACAATTTGATATTGATAATAGTAATAATACCAATAATGATAAAAATGATAACAAAAATAGATAATAATAATTGCAATGATGATAATGATAACAATAATAATGATGATAGTAATGATAATAATAATGATACTATTACTACTACTACTACAACTATTAATAACAAAGATGGTAAAAGCAATGATGATAATTATATTGACATTAATAACAATGATGATGAAGTAGATAATGACAATTATGGCTGTTGTAGAGATAAAGATAATAGAAATAAGCATGATAACGATAGTAATAGCAATGAAAATAGTAATGATGATAACGAAAATGATATTGCTGATAAGGCTATTAAATTCAGTGCTTATTTCTCAAAAAACATTTTTATTCCTTTCAATATTTTTTGGGGGGAACATCTGATTCTCTCTCCCATTTCATTCACTTTTCTTCTTCTTCTCCTTCTTTCTCTCTCTTTCTCTCTGTCTCTCTCACTGTCGTTCTCTCTCTCTCTCTCTCTCTCTCTCTCTCTCTCTCTGTGAGAATGATATAGAATGCTATACGATATTGAATACAAATATATCAAATACAACAAATAAATCATATGCAAATACTATACGAACATCACACTAGTGAGGCAATCGCCGGGTCAGGTCAGGTCAACTTCGATTGATAGGTACTTTACACATGGCTGCCTTTCCAAGTACCTTAGACCCTCAGGACGAGCTTAATTCCTCGATTGCCACGCCCCGTACATTCCTGACTGCTCTCCTGAGTGCCCGCCGTGAGGACAAGATTCGGGGACGGCGGATGCGAACCCCTTCCATATAAGCAGGATGACTACGCTACCGTTGGCACCTGATTTCCCCGCCTGTTTACACGTGTTGTAATATTGTTTATTGCTGTGACCATTGTGCTGTAGTGAATATATCTATCGTGCACCATAACGGCAGACTATCTGCGTTATGGAATAAACCTGTAATGTTCAAACCCTGTGTCTGGCATGCTTTACTGTTGTACTGGGTTCTTAGTAACGACAGACCCCCCCTGGGCTGCTTCTCCTCTCTCTCTCTCTCTCTCTCTCTCTCTCTCTCTCTCTCTCTCTCTCTCTCTCTCTCTGTCGTTCTCTGTCTCTGTCTGTCTGTCTGTCTCTCCCTCTCTCTCTCTCCCTCTCTCTCTCTCTCTCTCGTCTCTCTCTCTCTCCCCCCCCCTCTCTCTCTCTCTATCTATCTCTCTCTCTCTCTCTCTCTCTCTCTGTCTCTTTCTCGTTCTCTCTCTCTCTCTCTCGTTCATTCTCTCTCTCTCTCTCTCTCTCTCTCTCTTCTTTCTCTCTCTCTCTCTCTCTCTCTCCCTCCCTCTCTCTCTCTCTCTCTCTCTCTGTCTCTTTCTCGTTCTCTCTCTCTCACTCTCTCTCACGTTCATTCTCTCTCTTTCTCTATCTCTCTCTCTCTCTCTCTCTCGTTCTTTCTCGCCGCACCTCCGAATTCCTAACGTGTCTCTCCCCTTTCCCTTTCCCTTCCCCATCCTTAAGATTCCTTCCCTCTTTCCCTCACCCAATGGCCAACCTCTCTCTCTCTCAACCTCTGTCTCACGTTCATTCTCTCTGTCTCTGTCTCTCCTCGTTCTCTCTCTCTCAACCTCTGTCTCACGTTCATTCTCTCTCTCTCTCTCTCTCTCTCTCTCTCTCTCTCTCTCTCTGTCTCTCTCTCTCTCTCTCTCTCTCTCTCTCTCTCTCTCTCTCTCCTTCTTCCTCTCTCTCTCTCTCTCCCTCTGTCTCACGTTCATTCTCTCTCTCTCTCTCTCTCTCTCTCTCTCTCTTTCTCTGTCTCTGTCTCTCTCTCTCTCTCACTCTCTCTCTCTCTCTCTCTCTCTCTCTCTTCTTCCTTTCTCTCTCTCTCAACCTCTGTCTCACACCGGCCTCAAGAATCCCCCTCCTACCCAGCTCTTTCTGTCCCTTACACCACTTTTAGCTACGCCTCTCCTCCCCATCTTCTTCTCTTCTCTTCCTCTCCTCCCCACTTACCCCTCCTCTCCTCCCTACCTACCCCTCCTTTTCGCTCCCCCCATAAAACCAACCCCCCTCCTCATCCCCTACCCTATATACCCCTTCCTATACCCTCCCCCCCCCCTCCCTCAACCCCACATCCCAGTAACTCCCTACTTAACCCCCCCCCCACACCCCATACCACCCCACCCCTCTGCTCCACCACCTTAACCCCCCTTCCACTAACCCCCCCTCCCCGCCTCCCTCCATCCCTACCCCACTTAATTTAACTCTCTCTTTTCCTATCCCCTTTCATCGGCGTTTATTCAATAGCTCCCCCTTTATCGGCTTTTGCTCCTCTCCCTTCTTCGCTAATAAAATGCCTTTGTGTTTCTTATCCTTTTCTTCCTTTCATCCCTTCACTTCGCAAGGGTGGGCGGATGCGAGAGAGAGAGAGAGAGAGAGAGAGAGAGAGAGAGAGAGAGAGAGAGAGAGAGAGAGAGAGAGAGAG
>BOPN01003604.1:107500-110000 GCA_017312705.2 Penaeus japonicus | reverse complement strand
GATGATGATAGTGATGATGATAGTGATGATGTATGATAATGTAATGATAATGATTCTGATGAAGGTAATATAACACAAATGATAATAACAATAAGGATAATGATAATGATGATAAATTTAGTGATAATGTTTTTTTTTCCATGGTAATGATGATATGAACGATAATAATGATAATAATAATGATGATGATGATGATAATGATGATGATAATGAGGATGATGATGATGATGCTGATGATCATCATAATGACGATGATGAAAGTATTAAACCCAAATCAAAAACACTAAGATTAATCACACAGCCAAGTCTACCTCCACCCCTCCCACCCATCCTCCCCCCACCCTACCAACCCCCTCTCCCCATCATCATCCCCTCCCCACCCCCTCACCCTCCCACCCTACCCCCCTCACCCTCCCCTCCCCCCTCATCCATCCCACCCCTCACCATCTCCCTCCCACCCCCTCACCCTCCCACCCTACCCTACCCAACCCTCCCCCCTCCCCCTCTCCCTCTCCCACCACCCTACCCAACCCAACCCTCCCCCTATTGAAGCCTCCAGAGGGGACGGGTCTCACGTGGTTGCCCCCCCCCCCCTTCCGCCCCCCAACACTCGAAATAGCTTGTTCAGAATCCTTCTCGCTATCCAGTGGTCTTCGCTCAGTCAGTGAGAATCCTCCAATCTGTGTGGAATCCTTGTGCATCAGAAGGAATGGAATGCATCGGGGTTTAACGCGTGACAGAACGTGGGGTTTGCGGTTGGTCTGGGAGTGGGAGGGTTAAAGGAGGGGAGAGTGAGGGGGGAATGCGAGAGGGAGAGGGTTAAAGGAGGGGGGAGTGAGGGGGGAATGCGAGAGGGAGAGGGCTAAAGGAGGGGAGAGTGAGGGGGGAATGCGAGAGGGAGAGAGCTAAAGGAGGGGAGAGTGAGGGGGGAATGCGAGAAGGAGAGGGCTAAAGGAGGGGAGAGTGAGGGGGGAATGCGAGAAGGAGAGGGGTGGCGTGGGGGGTGGGAAAGGGGTTTGGGATGAGCGGGGTAGGGGGTTAAGGGTAGGGGAAGGTAGGAAGGAAGAGGAGGGGGAGGGGATTATGGAAAGGAGAGAGGGGAGGGGGGGGAGAGGGGTAGGGGAAGGTAAGAAGGAAAGGAGGAGGGGGAGGGGAGGAACAGGAGGTGAAGGAAAACGTGTCATGGGGATGGAAGGAATGAGTGAGAGGGGAATGTAGGAAAGCAACGAGGGGTAGGAATGTGAGAGAGTGGACAAGGTGAGAAGAAAGGAGGGGAGAAGAAAGAGGGGACAAGGGGGGAATAGATGGACAGGGGGCAGAGAGGAGGGGAAAGAAAGAAAGAGAGGAAGTGGAAGGGAAGAGGGGAAAACGTAAAGAGGGAGGGGAAGAAAGAGAAAGAGGGGAAGGGAAGAAGGGAAAACGTAAAGAGGGAGGGGAAGAAAGAGAGAGAGGGGAAGGGAAGAGGGGAAAACGTAAAGAGGGAGTGGAAGAAAGAGAGAGAGGGGAAGGGAAGAGGGGAAAACGTAAAGAGAGAGGAAGGGGAAGAAAGAAAGAGAGGGAGTGGAAGGGAAGGGGGGAAAACGTAAAGAGGGAGGGGAAGAAAGAAAGAGAGAGAGGGGAAGGGAAGAGGGGAAAACGTAAAGAAGGAGGGGAGGAAAGGAGGAGGGAAGAGGGGCAAGGGAAGGAGTCTTTATGGGAAGGGGAACAGGGATACGTAACTGTAAAGGGGAGCGATAGAGAGGGAGGAGGGGGAAGAGGAAGGGAGGGGGGGAGGGGGAGAGAGGGAGGGTGAAGAGGGTAAGGGAGATGAGAGATCTATTGAAGAGTTGTGAAGTGGAAGCTGGAATGGGATTCTGCTTTGATTCTTTGATTCTTTGATTTCGTGTGTTTTTGCTGCATGTGCCTGTGTTTGTATTGGAAAAGAGATATATAGATAGAAAGATAGAGAAAGAAAGAGAGTGAGCGAGCGAGCGAGCGAGCGAGAAAGAGAGAGAGAGAGAGAGAGAGAGAGAGAGAGAAAGAGAGAGAGAGAGAGAGAGAGAGAGAGAGAGAGAGACTGAGTAAATGAGAAAGAGGAAGAGAGAGAGAGAGAGAGAGAGAGAGAGAGAGAGAGAGAGAGAGAGAGAGAGAGAGAGAGAGAGAGAGAGAGAGAGAGAGAGAGAAAAGAAAGAGGGAGAGAGAGAGAAAATAGATATCCATAAAAAAAATTATTCCATAAAAAAGTATCACGAAACAATTCAAATAAAAGTCTAATACAACATACAACAGTTCTATCGAAATCGAAAAACAAAATGAAATAAATAAAAGAACGAAGATAAAAGAAACAAACAATTAAAAAAAAAAATCTAAAAATCTAAAAATCTAAAAAAAAAAAAAAAAAAAAAAAAAGTAAAACCAGAATCCAAAGCAAATCCAAACCAGCCTCATCAAACCATCTGTGTACGAGCCGCAATTCTCTCATTTACGAAGCTGCGCGCTAAAGACCATTTTGCCGGCTAAT
>BOPN01003604.1:60000-62500 GCA_017312705.2 Penaeus japonicus | reverse complement strand
GTCCTGCGCATATAGGGCAGGGCTATGGTGGAGAGTGCTTGGGGGTATCCTCTTGATGACTCTGTTTATCAAATGCCACATGGAGCCGACACTGGTCTGATGATTTATGCTAGCAGTATACTTCCTTCGAGACTCAGTATGGACACACTACTGAAGGCCAACGGGATCATCTCTGGACGCCTGGTACTGGTGGAGGAGAGCAGGTGTTGGTTGCCTCTGGAAAGCGCGGCCATCTCCCACAGCCTTCCTTTCTGCCAGAAGAATACATTGATCCAGTATCCAGGCCTGGGTCTCAAGTTGTCCTTTAACATGTGGTCGTGTCACATAACAGGTGTAAAAGTTGTGTGTAGAGTCAACCACCAAGCCGGAAGTGATGATGTGTTCAAGCGTGCCTCCTTGGATGTGTGTGGCGTCCCCAGTAGGCCAGTGAGTGAGGTGGTGGCGACGGATGTATTCAAGGAGAGGCAATCCACTGCGGTTCGGCGTGGGGGAGAGATCACCTACGGCAGGGTGGCGGGCATTAAAGTCATGTAAACTATGCCGTGAGAAGGCGCGGTAGTGAGAGCAGGGTGGCTGATCCTTCCTGGTGCAGAGTAGACATTGCAGAGCCGCAGCTTCCCATGGCCCACAGTGACTTCAAAGAGCTGGAACGTCATGTCGTTATCAGTAGAGTAGCGCAGGAGTATATGGGTTATTGAAGAATGAATGTAGCTCACGAGGCCGTTTCTGGCATAGTGGACATTAGGGATGTAGCCTGGGAGTGGAGGGGCATCTTCCCCGGGCATGGCCGCCTACAAAAGCGGCCCGATGGAATACACATGTGGATGGTGGTGACCTATGTATACTGAGTGAAGCAAGCTTTGAGTAAGTCCTCATTCCACAGGCGTTCCAGGTGTATACGTGAAGCCAAAAATCCCTGTTGAGTAAAGTCCGTGTCCAGGTGTACAGGAGGCTGGGGGGGACGATGACGTCGAGACGGTGTCACTCTGAGGTGTGATTCGTGGTAGCTTCTTGAAAAGGTGGTCGCCAAATTCTTTTCAAAAAACTGTGCAGCGAGGTATTCCATTTTCTCGGAAAAGGTGGTGACAGTTGTGATGATAGTTTGGTTGGAGTCGACGAGTGTGGCGAGGGTGCGCTCGGTGGTAGCTTGCTGGGCTGCCAGACCCTCGATGCGAGACTCAATTGCATCAAAATGTGCTGTGATTGCTGCGCATCGTGCCGTCAAGTTGGTAACGGCCTCACGAAGGGCAAGGACTTGTGACTTAGTCTGGGTAGAGGATGGAGATGGTGAGGCAGCGCCCATTGGTGGTGGTGGTGTTGGTAGTGGCTGGGAGGGGTGGGCGGTGTGCGAGGCAGCAGATGGAGAACGTCTGGTACAGCCGTGCCACACACTCGCTCCAGGTTGGTGACAGCGAGGGCATTTCCACATCGTTGTGTCTGGGGCGGGGGGTGAAGACTGCTCAGATGTAGAATTAACATCAGTGGTGGTGGGCTGCTGGGGATTGCGGTGTGGGCAGGTGCGGGAAGAGTGAGTGCCGGAACACCAGCCACACTTGTCTGAGGAGGCGGAACAGCACTGAGATATGTCCAATTCCCCAACACTTGTAGACTCAAGGCTGTTCATCTTTCATCCTTCTAAACTCACTGGGTGGAAGGCAAGGAAGGAAGCTGAAGCAGCATGTTGGTGGTGGTGGGTCTGGAAGGCTCCAGGTGATGACGAGCCTGTTGAGGGGTGTGCCATGTTGGTGGAAGCGACGCGCTGTGTATATGCCAGGAAGCTCCTTGGCTAGTGACGGGTCCACGCCGACAGGGTACCGGGTATTAAGATACGTCGGGAATTTTCTCGGTCTGTCAATCGAGTCTTGAACATCAAGCTTCAGGGACAAAACCCCCCCTTCTGTGGCTCTTTGTATGATGTCAGCACGCCTTCGTGAGATGTATACAAAACGGGAGGTGACAGCTGACATTTTCACCTCAGCTAATTCCCCTTCAAGGCAGAATGTCTTGGTAACATCAGCAAGCTACCGAATCTTCACATCCACACCTGGGTTGTCAAGGAACATAAGCTTGACATATGAGTCTCTTGGAGCAAATGCAGGAGGGACATAAGAAGCCTTAGATGACCTGTAGGGATTAAGGTTGTATGGATAGAGTTTTGGAGCCATGGGTAGAGATGTTTCAGTGAGCTTGGATGACTTAGGAGGTGAGAGGCTGAGTGGTAGGGTGGGGGGCCTTAGCTTGGTGATGCAAGGGAGCAGAACCAGAATGATCCATGTGTTTTAATAGTGGCCAGTGCTTATCTACGTCATCCTCGTTGTCAGTGAGGGCGAGATCGTCCTCAACATCGGCAAGGGTGCCAGGGCCAGAGTAGTTCATATTGTCTAAATTTGATTAACCTCAGAGTCGGCAACAATCTCTAGCGGGGTATAGTGACGTAGGCGTGACGTCACCACGTGACACTGCTCTTACTGCGCATGCGCAGATGGGAGAAATCCGCGCG
>BOPN01003604.1:0-2500 GCA_017312705.2 Penaeus japonicus | reverse complement strand
ATGACGCGAGAATTAGAATCCAGACCCACTTGTGAGAGTGATTGAAAAGAGGATAGAGTTTACTTCATAAAAATGTGAATATTAAGAAGGTTTTTTGTTTTCGTTCTTCTTCTTCTTCATATATAAACAAATAAACGTTAAACAATAATCGGTATATGCTTCTTGTCTGTTTGTTTAAGAAAATGAAGTATGTTGACAGGTCTAATTACACAGAACTTTTTCGTATGATTAAAGACAAAGAAGAAGGTAATTCATCCTCTGTTGCTTAATAGAAGTGCTTAAATAAGAATCGGTTAAGGAGTTTTAGTTTTTGGTGAATGATAATTAATGTTTTATTCAGAGAAAACATATGAAATGGATTGAATTTGAAAAGACTCATATTAGTCTGTATTATAACAAACAAATAGTTATTTAGACAAAAGAATTTTGCTGTTTAGTATCCAAAGTTGAGTGTTATTATTACTATTGTCATAATTTTTTGGCATTTATCATTTACATGACCTAATATACACGCATAAACAGACGCTGTCCCCTTGGACACACACACACACACACACACACACACACACACACACACATACACACACACACACACACACACACACATACATATATTTAATATTTCCTATTTACAAATGCATTTCGAAGGTCAATTCAACAGAAAGCATATACACAAACTTTGTTCTGAATTGTTTATGTTCAGAATATGCTGCTGAATTAGCGTTCGGTCAACTCAAAGTTACTCCTTTTTCACTCGGGATATATCATCACAACTAACTATATCAAAGCTGAAAAAAAGATATATATATACATACATACATACATTCATATATATATATATATATATATATATATATATATATATATATATATATATATATATATATATATATATATGTATATATATATATGAGTAAACATATCCTGTTGTGGATTACTATATTCATTTCTCTTTCTCTGCTATTTCCCTTTTGCTTTCTTTCTCTCTCTCTCTTCTATCTCTTTCGTCCCCCCCCCCCCTCTCTCTCTCTCTCCCCCCCTCTCTCTCTCTCTCTCTCTCTCTCTCTCTCTCTCTCTCTCTCTCTCTCTCTCTCTCTCTCCCTCTCTCTCTCTCTCTTTCCCGCTCTCACTCTCTTTCCCGCTCTCTCTTCCCCCCCTCTCTCCCCCCCCTCTCTCTCTCTCTCTCTCTCTATTTCCCTCTCTCACTCTCTTTCCCTCCCTCTCTCCTTTTTCCTCTCTCTCTCTCTCTCTCTCTCTCTCTCTCTCTCTCTCTCTCTCTCTCTCTCTCTCTCTCTCTCTCTCTCTCTCTCTCTCTCTCTCTCTCTCTCTCTCTCTCTCTCTCTCTCTCTCTCTCCCTCCCTCTCTCTCCCCCCCCTCTGATCAACTATGAACACACTTTAGTCACTAGAGACTCTCTCTTAGATCTCTCTCTCTCTCTCTCTCTCTCTCTCTCTCTCCCAGTCTCTCTCTCTCTCTCTCTTTCTAAATTTATCAATCCATTTATTCCGATTCCCCCCTGACTTCAGTTATTAATTCCAGCGTCGCCTCAACATCGCCTTTGACTTTTTTTTCCCAACGTAACGCCTCATTACACAGATGGTTTATATACTGCGGAAGGACATCAGCTGTGTGGTTTTCTTCTTAGCCTTTCTGTTTTTATGTGTGTGTGTATGTGTGTGTGTGCGTAATGTGTGTGTGTGTGTGTGTGCGTAATGTGTGTGTGTGTGTGTGTGTGTGTGTGTGTGTGTGTGTGTGTGTGTGTGTGTGTGTGTGTGTAATGTGTGTGTGTGTGTGTGTGTGTGTGTGTGTGTGTGTGTGTGTGTAATGTGTGTGTGTGTGTGTGTGTGAGTGTATGTATGTATTGCATGAACGTACATAACCTCAACCTAATAACACAAACACCCGACCCGCAAATCACACAAAACAACAAAAACAACAAAACGAAATGTTGCAAAAGCCAAGACATTAATTCTAATTAGCACTCAAGACTTAACGACGTTGCTTCTTGTTCCATTCTCTCTCAGTCTGTCCTCAGGCACGTTCTCTGCACGTGACTGAGACGCCAGCACGTGATTGGCACGTGTTTCAGCGCCACTTCCCCCCCTCACCCCCCACCCCCACTCCCCCTCGCGCGTGTCAAAAGGGCGACAGGTGGCGGGGACACAGGATAATGTTTACTTTAATGTTTAATGTTTACCTCGGTGGATTTGAAGTTCAATTCAATTTACCCATTGCTATAATTGTTGTTTATTACTTTTTACTATTGTCTTTACTTTTATTGTTGTTATTGTTGTTGTCATTAATGTTTTATTAGTATTTCTATCTTCAGTGTTATTATGATTATCATTATCGTTATTGATATTGTTATCATTAATATTATTATTATTATTGTCATTTTCATTATCTTTATCTATATTATCATCATTAGAGAAAGAGAGAGAGAAAGACAGATGGAAAGAGAAAGAAAGATACATAGAGAAACAAGGAGAGAGAGAGAGAG
>BOPN01003603.1:130000-135000 GCA_017312705.2 Penaeus japonicus | reverse complement strand
GTGCACAGTACTCACACAGCATCGAAGTCTCAGTTGCTGTCATCATGGCGCAGTGTGAAGATTATTCATGGTCGCGGCATCATCATCTACATAAGTAGCATGAAGTGCCAACCTCAAAACTAGGCAAAGTTTTAGGTAGGTAATTGGGTTAAGATTTTGCATACGAAATATGTCCCGAATCCATATTTTACCCCACAATTTCCCTGATCTACTTCATGTTTCATGCTCTCCCCTACTGTCTGGACCCAGATTGTGGCATGGGGGTGGAATTGCGGGTAAAATTGACTATATATGGATAGTTCAGAGTGAGAGAAATCCATCGATACCACTTTTAATTATTTAGTAACACGCAACTATTTGGAAAATTTGCCAAACATCCTTTAATAACTAATCAGAAACAGGAGACATGATATTACAGTGTGTTTGACTTTCTTGCAGTTTATCATGCATATGTATATGTTCACCATTAACCATTTTTCACCATTTTTCTATGATTTTTTTAGTTGCTATTACAATTGTCAATTCATAAATTAGTTTATTTTTTGATGGATTAACTAGACTATCAAATATATTTCCAAATCCATATAAATACTTTTAAAAGAAAGATTAAAGAAGACGTGATGCTTAGACTAATTACAGTAATTATAATTTTCTACATTAATTCCTTTGTTTAGTGATTTCCATATCAATAAGTTTATATTAAGATCCCTGTTTATATCTGTATTTGGAATGATAGATTGAAAAGCCTTTATTTTCCTTTATTGCAACATTTAGCAATTAGTAATAAAGAAAAAACAAAAGAATATACAGTCTTATATTCAACACTTTTTCAACATATTTTCAAGATAGCATATATCTCTGGAAAATATTGAACATAAAAAGGAAAAATAAAGAGATAAAGAAAAAAGTATGTATGTGTGTTTGAAACCTTTGCTTCCATTACAAAAAAAATTCTCATTTCATATGGTGATAATGAAATTGCTGTATATTGATTAATCATTGCAGATTTTTTTCTGTTTTTTTTTTTTTTCCTTCTGTAACTTTTTCAGAATTTTTATTAGTGTTATATGAAAAATACATTTTGCATAAAACAAAAAACCTTTACCAACTACAAAGCAATGTGCAAAACAATAGATTTGTAAATCTTGCAAAGAAAAACTCTTTAACTGATACTCACACTAAACTGATATACTCATGTCTTTACCTTGTTTTCAGAGTAAGACACAGAATGACAATCCACAACCTCTATCTCTTCGACCGCGATGGACAGCTTCTATATTATACAGACTGGAATAGGAAAAAACAGTCTGGCATGACTAGAGATGAGGTAAGTTGAATCTTGCTCTTGTGGAAATTAGATTTATGCTTGATTTTGGCCATTTTGCTACAGCACCCTGAAAACTTGAGTGGATCTTCTCTACGGCAAATATTAATATTCTTCTGTGTCATGGAAAGTCCCCTCAGTCAAAAGAGCAGCTATAATTGGATCTACAGTGTGAATTTATGGGGAAATACCTGTGTCATCTGTATGAATGTTGCAAAATTTAATATCACTGACAGGAGTTGTCAGTTCACTAATATCTATCCAAGAATTGTAGTTACTTTTTCATTGACTTTAGACTAAAACTGTATGATGGAAAGTATTATGATATTATGTATCTCTGTCTGTCTGTTGATATGTATGTTTGTCTCTCCCAATCTCTTTCTATCTCTTTCTTTCTCTCTTCCTCTCTTTCTCTCTTCCTCTCTTTCTCTCTTTCTTTCTCTCTTCCTCTCTTTCTCTCTTCCTCTCTTTCTCTCTTTCTCTCTTTCTCTCTTCCTCTCTTTCTCTCTTCCTCTCTTTCTCTCTTTCTCTCTTTCTCTCTTTCTCTCTTTCTCTCTTTCTCTCTTTCTCTCTTTCTCTCTTTCTCTCTCTCTCTCTCTCTCTCTCTCTCTCTCTCTCTCTCTCTCTCTCTCTCTCTCTCTCTCTCTCTCTCTCTCTCTCTCTCTCTCTCTCTCTCTCTCTCTCTCTCTCTCTCTCTCTCTATGTGTCCCCATTTCTTACCCCCCTTGGCACAGGAGCCTTTTGCCTCATCCTTAAAAGCATCTGATTAGTTAACCCATTGTGGACGGGGGGATAGATTTGCTTGCCCAGTCTCCAGGATGGGTTTAATTTCAGAGTGACATCCCTTGGCATTTCCCACTCACTATCAGACACTCATTGTAAAACTAGAGTCATTTTTATGCTTGATTTTTTGTGTGTTTTGTATTGAGAGACTTATATGGCAAGTTATAAAAGGCATCCCAACTGGCACAAGGGCACATTGTAGACACTGGGCATAGTTTGAGTTGCCTTCCTCTTCTTCTGCACATCTTTCATCGTCATTGCTTTAGAGCAAGAGGTCTGCAACTTGCTGTGTGCCATCGCTCTATAAAGATAGTGCAAGCTAGAGACCGTGGATGGGTGTCCAGCTGTCTGGTTAGCTCATTGGTAGCGTGTCGACTTCACATCCCCGTGGTCGGCAGATCGAGTCCCGTCCAAGCTCGTGAGCTTCCACTGTCACCTGGCGGTTACTGACGTAGCTGGGCACTGCGTTGGGTAAGGACCAAGCTCAGATCGAGTCAACACTCGTTGGCACATTCTCTCACGAGTCAGCACACGCTGACACAGGCGGGCTCATGTCACTGCATACAAGCCCGGCGTAGCATCTGCTTCGCAAATCTGGCTTATCCTTATACTTGTGGGTGGGTGCCATTTAAGGCTCTCTTTCCTACTGATGCTAGGAGAAAGTGGTGCCATCTAGGTTTTGCTTAATATTACGGCAATTATAGTAATTATGACTGCAATTTTTATCATCACTCACTCCTTACTCATAGCACAATGAAATAACACAGTGATTTAAAGTCCTTGAATGTAATGTATGTTGTGACGGCTGCCGTCAGGCTTAACAAAGCTCCTGCAATGACTGAATGAACAAATAGCCTGAATTAATGTAGTGGTGATGTGGTCTGATCCTGACTGTAGGGGGAGGTTTAAAGAGGGTTAGTGAGAGTTCAATATATGTTAAGTAATCTTTCTTAATGTTGCAGGAAGCCAAGTTGATGTATGGTATGATATTTTCTATCAAGTCATTTGTTGCAAAGGTAAGTTCTTTTCCATGCTTATTATTATTTTTTTTTGTAATATTAACTTCAGTTTGTTTTAAAACAATCATATAAATTGTGTTGTTTTAAGTTTTGCGAGGATTTGATATAGTCGCTAGATGTTGGCTGGATGATTCTGACACTCAACAATTCATTTCATTTCATGTATTTTTTCTGTTAGGTTTCACCTGTTGATCTCAAAGAAGGCTACCTTACATATACAACCAATAAATATAGACTCAACCTGTACGAGACACCCTCCAGACTGAAGTTCATCCTTAATACTGATATTCATGCGCAGGGAATTAAGGAGCTTCTACAACAGATATATACACAGGTGGGTAAGGTGTTCAGTGGATGGATTTTTTCATTTTTATCATATGTGTTAATAGGAAGATAGATGTAAAATGTTAATTGTAATTTTTTTTCCAGTTAGATATTTGTTCGCAGATGTAGTATATGGGTTTTCCAATAATAGAAAGTCATTTTTCTATTTAGTTTATTTAGAATGATCAGTTCCATCAAAATATATACTCTTATGTTAGTTTCCATTGAATATTTATTCTCTCGTGGAATTACCTGACTTTATCGATAAAAAGTAATTCTTTCCAGGTGTATGTGGAGTATGTGGTATACAACCCGCTCTGCAACCTCAAAAAACCCATTGAGAGTGAGCTGTTTGCAGCCAAACTTGACGAGGTTGTTAAACAGAGTGCAGCGTATGCGTCGAGACCAGCTTGAAGATTGAAGCTGATCTTTTTTTGCACTGAAGAATGTAGATTGATGTATTATTGTTATTATTATTGGTAATAATAATAACAACATTATCATTATTATTATCATTAATATTATTATTATTATTATAATAATTTTCTTTTTATCTGAGGGATGGGCTACTTTGTCTGATGTTATTCTTATTCTTTTTGGAAAGGATTTTAATTGAAGCAATAGATCTGCATAATGATTAATATTTTGCTCCAGAGATTTCAGAAGTGTAGTACATCCGACTGTTATGTAGATATGGGCGTATGTTATAAGAATTCAGTGGGTTGTGTTGATGTATATGTGAATTTAGTTAAATAACTGTGACATATTCAATCTGAAAACTAGAGGATGACCTAAAAGAGACTGAAGACTGTTGTTACAAGAGATGATTCCATACTGTATCATTAATAAAGAGCACTTTTTCTACACGTTGTTTTATGGTTCTGAACTTTCTAAGAATGTTTTCTGCTTAAAGATATTCACCAGCACTGGCACAACCCATTAGGCAAAGTAGGAGATTGCCTTAGGTGCAAAAATCAAGGGGCACCACACATATTCTATCAAGCTTTAACAAAATTGCAGGCTCAGTCATTTTCTGAAAGAGGTCAGATTAACATTTAATAGGAACTCCTTAAAGTACCAGTTGGCCTGTTGCAATCACCTGAATAACTGTGGAATTACCAAATTGAATTATTGTGCAGAGAAGGATAGGGGATGCTGAATATTTAGTTGCCAGTGCAGACATTTAGGATGTATAACTGGTGGCAAAACGAACAGGAACCTGAAAGAAAAAATTCAGGTGCTTCCAGTTAAATAGTGTAAACAGGCAGGAAGAAAGTGCTTATACACTTAAATGACATTTAAATGGACTATAAATAATTGTTTTTGTGTTAAAATTCTAGCTGCTGAGTGAAAAGATGTGAAGGCCTTGCTTTCAGTGTAGTATCTATTATTGAATTTCCATTAATTCTGTAACAGTAAGCTGGAGGTAAATGGTTTAGATGTGTGATAACAAAATATCTGCCATGTTCAGAGAGAACCAAAGCACATTACTTACCATTTGTCTAACATGAGACAGCTCTTCCTACTGGATTTCTCTTTTCAACTTTCGG
>BOPN01003603.1:105000-117500 GCA_017312705.2 Penaeus japonicus | reverse complement strand
TAAGTCATTCAACCGTATTCTAAGTCCCTAGTGCGCCGAGTACACATGATCATGCTACGATTGGTGTTATAAGCGCGTTTCCGTGTCAGAAGCGTGGCGAAAGTATTGGAACAATCGTGGAAAATACATGATATGTTGATGGGCTTGTCACGAGTGTTACACGGGCGAAAAAATGCATATTTTTAATGTAATCTTTGTTACTAATACTCCAGATGAGCATGACACGTTTTTCCTGAAATTGATATCTACATCGGATTTATTTGGCATCAATGTCCTAGACTTGGATTACAAACCATTTTAGAAAAACATGGATTCTCTGCTGATTGTGAGTTTGTTTACCTTTTGGCGGATTTTCGAAGGAGAGTGATCTGTATATATGGTATATTAAATGTACGCATATATGTAAAGTAAATGCACAAAATAAGGAAGATCTATACATAAATACACGATCCCTCTCATCCCGTTTGTTTTGATAGAGCGTAGACTAAATTACCAACCGCCCGTCCGTGAAATGGTTGTCAATTCTTTAACAAGGAACAAGCACAACAGCTGATTCATACCAAAATTGAACTATCTTTTGTTAGTGCTACTTGAGACTGTAGTTTCTCTTTTGAATTTGTCGTTTGGACAGTGTCATTCATCCGAAATATAATAACTCTGGAACGGTTGGTAAACCTGAAGCAACTGACACAGACGTGCCAAGCTTTTACGTTCTAGTAGAATAGCACTTTCGAGACATGAATACGACATTGACATTGACCTAACATAGCCACGCCACGCAGAAAATGTCCTAAGATACTGACTAGGTCGCGATGTCACAAGATAATGACCCTGAGGTCCGCGTAATCACGGATCACTGTGCACACGATACGTCGTACGATAAGCCACCCCAGGGGGATCGCAGGGTTTCGTGGCGCGTAGGACAGCCGTAAGTGGTATTGTCGTGACATTTGTGATGAACTATCATTATTCATATTTTACCCGCAATTTCTCTGCATAATTCCATGCCCTCCCCTGCTATCAGGACCAAGAATCGGGCTGCAGGGATTGAATCGCGGGTCATACTGTATCTGAAGAGTAGAGGGCGAGAGGAATCCATCGATGCCAGCTTCGTAGTAATTAGCGACGCGGCACCATTCTGCATATTTACTGGAAGAAGTTTCCATGAAACCCACTTTACGATTTCATTGAAACGCTGACGTTTCCGCTAAATTAATGTACTGGATTTAAACATGTATTCGGGAGATTAAACAAAGTTGTTTCCAAATGTTCGGTAAACTTTTTTATTTTATTTTTTAACGTTTGCGTAATTTTTATTATTCGTGTAAATTTATAGCATTGTTAAGGAAGATTCTAATGTCTAACCACTAGATCCAACTACTAGAACAGGGCATTTTTAGACGCTTCTATCATTATAGAGTTACCAAATCAGTAAGAACCGAGACATGCCGACATGCTTGCGCCGGATCCAACGAGCCAATTATTATGTAAACACATCGAGTCACGTGATAAAAGAAAACAGCACAGTATCCACTTCTCGGGAGTTGTACCCGACGCTGCACGAAAGGGAGCATCACGTTGCGCATCTATTTCCTTCAGACAACGACGCGAAGGGTGTCGAAGATTCACAGCAAGGTAAGTTTGACGAACTGTCGTATTTAATTATTCAGGTGTGAAGGCCTGTTTTCGCTTTTTTGTTAAACAGCGAAAACTACCCGGGAAAAAAAATATATCTATTTCACTCGAAAGGCAATGTTTGGCACAGTCTCTAAATTTACCAGTTGTATATGTAGAGAACTATATGTGGTTGCTTGTATACGGCGTAGTATAGGCCTATAAGAGTATATAGTATAGGCCTATGGATATATGTATTAGTTATGTGTACAATGTCACACACACACACACGCACACAAACATACACACAGACACAAACATATATACACCCACACACACAAACATACACACACACACAAACATACACACACACACAAACATACACACAGACACAAACATATATACACCCACACACACAAACAGATATACACCCACATACACACGCACACGCACACGCACACGCAATTTCTCTCTCTATCACACTGATTGTATGTTGCTCAGTTGCCTAAAAATTGTCTCAGGAGCTGTAGGTTTGCTAAAAAGAGAATAACAGGTTTTCTGTAAATGAATTAACCACAGAACTTGGATATTATGATTGAAAAACCTTGGGTTAATTATGTTCTATTAGAAAGTTTGTATAGGCTTTGCTTTATCAGAGACTACATGTAAGGAGGGAACTTTTAAGTATACCACGCTTTTCTTGACCAGTAGCTGTTCTGTGTAGATTCGCTCCAGACGTAACAGTCCCTTCCATCTACAGTTTCATTCAGAGCAAGAGACCGTAATGTCCAGTCTGCAATGGTTTAAGAGAAGAAGGCATAATTAGCAGTCACATTGTAAAAATTAAGTCGAAGACAATATGACATTTTATACCTTGTCGTGTGTATTGGGATGGATGCAGAACAGTTCCCTGATAAGCAATATTTGGCGCGAAGCCTCTGAAACAAAACAACCAGTTGGAAGGAAAACTCTTCTAGTGTCGATATTTCATTGGGTTTTAGTTGCGCGTTGTTGTGCTGGTATTTAATGACAACGAAAAATAGTCTCCTCTTCATCTGGGTTTCAAACATGATTAAACCTTTCAAGAGAATTCCCTCTAGCCCGTAAAATTCATCGCTGTTCATAAAGGCCTTGAGAGGAATCTCCCCAAAAAGTCCTTCAACTTTGCCTCTTCAGACTTGGCTGTTGAATGCTATTTTTTTTTTCACCTGGGATACTATGATATTCACGTTATAAACAGACGGCAATTGATTCAGTCTGTGTCACGCTCTAAACTACTCACTGTTATCTTTAACGTGCAGTTTGTGTATTTAGTGGAATGAGCAATATTGCCTTCGATTGCCATTAATAGTTTGTTTTAAGAAGTTGAATGTTGTGTAGAAAACGCCATTGCACCAATCTATTTAACCTTTAAAGTATGATTAGGAGGAAATACAACCTCCGGTTTTATAGATACAGCGAAAGCATCAAGCGTTAGTTTGTTCAAATTTAAGAAAACATTCCCGTGCCGGGAATCGAACCCGGGCCTCGCGGGTGAGAGCCGCGTATCCTAGCCACTAGACCACACGGGAGAGGTGTGAGGATCGTTACACAAAAAATAGCAATAAATCAGTTTGTTAACGAAAATTAATATTCAACCAGTATGAAAAGGAGGCTAATGATCTCACACACACACACACACACACACACACACACACACACACACACACACACACACACACACACACACACACAAACACATTTAGATACGTGCACAAATTAATAAGCATATGTATGTATGTGTATGTATATATATGTATATATATATTTATATATATTTATATATATTTATATATATTTATATATATTTATATATATTTATATATACATACATACACATACATACATAAATACATAAATACGTATGTATGTACATATATATAATGTGTATGTGTATGTGTATATGTAATATATACAGGTGTATACATGTATATATGTAATTTATATTATGTGGTATAAGGATACACACACACACACACACACACACACAAACACATTTAGATACGTGCACACATTAATAAGCATATGTATGTATGTGTATGTATATATATATATATATATATATATATATATATATATATTTATATATACATACACATACACATACACATACATACATAAATACGTATGTATGTACATATATATAATGTGTATGTGTATGTGTATGTATATATGTGATATATACAGGTGTATACATGTATATATGTAATTTATATTATGTGGTATAAGGATACAGTTATCTGGTAGAAGCAGGGAAACTAGCAATGGTCTGTATTTAATTCTGAACTAAACATTCCAAGGGAGAAGGGGAGAGTCATGGGAACCGGTGATGACCTTGAGAAAGCTTTTGCGGTGCACGTTGCTCGCGAGGCAGGGGAAAGATGTTGCCCAAATGGGTGAGGGGGGGGGGGGGGAGGGCTGTCACGTGCCACTTCACATCGATCAACGCTGGCCGTCTGTCCATCACCTATTAACTGATCAAGGTCGACTTCCACCAGTGGGCTGTCAACGCCAAACACCCCTAGTGAGCTGGGAATTGGGGGAGGGAGAGGAACAGGGAGCTCCATGTCCTATAATTACATAGACATCTTTTTATTTTCTCTTCCAATCGGGGACGTTAGGTTAGGTGAGGCTGTCAGGCCGCGAATGCTCGATACGATACAATGGACACGAGACCATCTAGGTTAAAAAAAAGTTCTTAATGTGCTGCAAATATGTCGAATTGGCCATTACCTCGTTATATCTGTTTGCGTTTTGTTCTTTGCTATATTATAATATGCTTGGTATAGACGAGATTTACGATATACCAGTAAACATGGATTTCCCAGTTTAAGATTGTATTATGGAAACAATTTGTTTATTCTCATCGGGGACCAGAGGGGGGGGGGGGGCAAGGATTGAGCATGAATAGGGCGAGGGTGGGAGGCACGAAGGAGGTCGGGAATGAGGGCGTTTGCAATGCGGAGGAGGGTTGCATGTGGTGGGGAGGTCAAAGGGTATCGCAGCGGGGAAACTGTTGTGGATCCTGTGACGACAAAACAGTGACGATGACGGTTTTATTATAAATATGAGAACGAAGTAAATTGGTAAGACTAGACTGTAGGCTTTGTTTATATTCTCGGTTGCAATATTGATTTGGCTATTTCAAATAAGTGAAGTACCAGGTATATACCATGTACTGCATGACAGTGATGCTAACTGTTATGCTAAGATTGATAAAACACTATCATTGAAACTATTGATATACCTCTTATGATTTGACTCAAATTACACATATTTTACTCTAATAATGATATCACTCATGATGGTCGTAAGAACAATGTTCCTTCTGCACACACTGAGGAATGTCGGTAATGCCAAATTGGTTCAGGGAAATAATGGAAAAGAAAGGGGTTGTAGTGAATGTTTTTTCTGTGCCTTGATGGGTTTAATTTGTAAATGTGTGTGTTATTATCTTTGGTGACTTATTATCTTAAGGGTTAATATTTTGGGTGTTGATAATGAGTGTATTATTTTGCTGTTTATGTTACCAATTACTGTATAACTGCTATTATTATGTTCATCATCGCAAACGCAAAGCCTCAAAGGTTTATATAACACTGCTGGATGGTGGTACGGCTGGCCAAAGTCGAAAGTTACTTTTTACAGCAACGGTTGATACACGCGTTCGTGCGCGAATTGTATGAATGACAAACTATAATACCAAGCATAATTAACTGATTACGTTTCGATTTTACAGCCCACTTCATAAAAAAATGCAAGCACGCACACGTGTGTATGTCGGGGGAGAGAGAGAGAGAGAGAGAGAGAGAGAGAGAGAGAGAGAGAGAGAGAGAGAGAGAGAGAGAGAGAGAGAGAGAGAGAGAGAGAGAGAGAGAGACGAGGGGGAGCATGCATACATACACGTGTGTGTGTGGGGGGTGGGGGTGTAGGTGTAGGTGTACGGTAGGTGGAGAGAAAGAGAGGGAGAGCCACACACACGCGCGCGCGCGCACCCTGCTTACGCGTACGGCGTACGCACACTCGCAGGCATACAAACACACTACTATTACAAGTCTGGGCTGTCTGTTTACGGCTTCCAATATATCGCTCGCCCTCAAACTTTTTGGAAGGAATGTTTTTGAGTTCATGGAGATTTGAGACTGCTTAAAGTTAACGGAAACAAAAATGAAATATGAGTATATCGGTTTTAGCTTGTATAATATACTGTTTACCTTTTTATTCATTCATTTGCTCCTTCATCTATCCATTCTTTCTTGCTTTCTGCTGGTTGACATAGGCTAGACCACCATGCAGATTGAACTGTGCAATGATGTCATTTAACTTATTTCTTACTCCTACTCCGCTTTGTTACTTACATACATATAAGGTATTGTCCATAGAATTCGGCACGGAAGAGCAGTCAATATTGACCTAATTTTAGAATTTTTTCAAGGTATTTTGTGGAATTCGTGGCCTCGATGGCGCAGTAGGCAGCGCGTGAGTCTCATAATCTCAAGGTCGTGAGTTCGATCCTCACTCGGGGCAAGTGTTTTGAGATTTGTTTTACGTGTAATTGTTCAGAAGGAAAAGATGTTATGGAATTGGTTACAGATCTAGCAACAATAAATACTTGAGAACATAAACAAAAGTAGAAAATGGAAGTTTAGTGATGTAAAGGCAGGAATGCAATAGACATGTAATAATATTAGTCATGATGTTAAGAACTTTAATATAAACAATCAACGGAGGCAACAATGAAATTGCTTAACAACTTAACAATTCCAATACTACGGTTTTACTATAGATGTTTAAAATAATAATGGTACCACAACAATGATGATAATTATACAAGTAATCATAGTGATGAATCAAATAACATTATTTGTGGTATCATTGCAAACTCAGACTCAGGCGGTATTTTACGTTATAGTGACGTTGTGTTTTTGGTTTCGTGAGCGGTTTAGTTTCCGACTACTAAGCACGATTTACTGGGCGGAAGCGTACAGAGTTACACTCACATCAACACCGAAAATAACTTTCGGCAGACAAGACAATGTGTCAAACGATTAACAAATACAAGTTATCAACCCAGGATCCAATCCCATAAAGTCTGACCCATGTTCAGTAAGGTTTGGCAGCTATTTGAAGCTGCCTCATCTGATCATCATAACTGAAACTTATATGGTGATCGGGAAGCCTCCGTGCATTCCAGTTCCCACGGAATTAGTGTCAGACACAATCGTCTCACTAGTCCAGTAACAGCATTCGGGGGGGGGGGGGGGGGGCGGGCTGGCGGAGGAAGCGTGTATGTTCACACTCCAGACGATATCGCTGCAGAGTCAAATGATCACCAAGTGGGCACTACCTTTGCAGAAAATCCCTTCTCCAAGTTTATCCGCATTACTGTTGTCTGGCTGGGTATTAAATGTGTGTTCGTCGTGATTAATGGAAGTACGAATTGGCTGCGATTTTTCAGATTTACAAACAAGAAACTTGCGTTATCTAGCACAAAATAAGTTTAGGATAATCAATTGGTAATTTAGCAAATTAGACCACTAAAACAAGAAATTACATCGTTTACATTAAACAAGTGAAGTTAGTATCAGGTCTGACTCGAAGGGTCTCTTGCAGGGCTAGTTACCGGGCAGTTAAGCAAGTATCTGAGCTCATTGATTACGAGCGACTGAACTCTTGGTGGACTAAATATTAAATAACAATAATGGTTTTATGAGTATTTATTATCATCAATAGCACTTTTATTATTATTGATGCCATTAATAATTAGTGATTTCTGCTGATATTTATATACCAATATCACAGCCGCTCCCACAATCATTTGCTGCAACCATTATTTCCATTACTACTGCTATTACTATTGCCAACACTTCTGGTGTTATCGCTGCTATTATGCGGTAGAGATGCAAATTTTGATAAGAAAATAATACCGTGCTGGGAATCGAACACGGGCGTCGCTAGTGGGAACCGCGTATCCAAGCCAATAGTTCACACGGGAGTACAACTGTATACCATATATGATTTTGTTTCATTTTAAGAAACGGGGAAGTATCAAGAAATGGTTTACACGACTTTTAACTGATTCGATGTAAGAATAATCTGTTGCTAAACTCTTCTTTTCAAAACAGTCGCATGGTGTATGGGGACTAACACTAACATTCTTAAAATATTGGTCACAGGGAAACCGACTTCAGTATTATGGAACTCCCTCTAAAGAAAGAAAGAAAAGAAAAACAAAAACAAATAAAAAAACTAAAATGAGTTTCCAGGTGTAAGTATCCCTCCCGTGTGGTCTAGTGGCTAGGATACGCGGCTCTCACCCGCGAGGCCCGGGTTCGATTCCCGGCACGGGAAAGTTTTGTTTATGTGTACACGCGTGATCAACTGAAAATAATCACTTTCACGAGATCAAGTCAGCATGAAGTTTTGAATACTATGGCAGTTATGTCAAAGCATGTGAGAAATTGTGATTTCATAACAAGTCAAGGACCATGTAAAAAATGTAATTTTCTAAGATGTTCAACCATTTATTTTGTTTACCGTTAGGCTTAAATGTATGTAATTTTGTAATAAAATGTAGCATAGATCTATTTGACACATTAAGTTGCATTTGCATATTCCGATTGCATTCCATTCTACCCTAGAGTTAAAACTATAATATAATAGATTTTATTGCTAGTCACGGCTAGTCATCGTTATTGTAGTGCCTATGTGATCTGCCAAGCACAATGGTAGCCTGATGTTATTCTGTGAAAAATGACTAGCATTTGATAATTTTGCAAAGTGCCAGTGCCTCATAGCTTGTGGCATCTGAGTACCATCTAGCCGAGAGAAAGGATCTCCCTCTCTGTGGAATTACAGGATACTGGTCTGTCCTAAAGTTGCCGCTCTTAATCTCAAGAACTTTTGGCTTGGTTAAATGACCAGTGCATTTAAGGGCTGTCTCTGAATATCTGTCACCAAGCTCATTTCCTTTATTGTCAGTGTGGCACTAAGGAAATATCTGCCCTGGCCGAGAATCCTCTGTGGTATATGTTGTGAAGATTCAAAATCTGCCCTACAAAGTCTGAACTACAACATATCCCCCACCCGGGGATTTATGGGCTAAGGTTCCCATGATAACAGTTATTACCTGAATTCATGAGACATTGATATCTGCAAGGATTTATTAAGTAAACCAGCACCTACAGTGCTGGTGTTGGAATTGGCAGATCAATGCATGAAGTACATTATATTACCTGGAGGAGTTAGGAATACTGACTCTCTTTTCCTCGTTCGAGTTTACAACCAGAACTCGGTCAGGGATTGTGGTCACGGTTAGGTGTGACATAGTCTGATGAGTCTATGCTTTTGTAAAGCAATTTCTCTTTTAGCTGATAGGATATCAGCACCATGAATTTGTGCTTATGTAGCTTAGTCAAGTTTAAAATGTCTTAGCACTTTCTCTCAAAGATGCGTGTCCTCGGGGTCCATTTATGATCTTTGCAAAGATCTGTGCTGCCGTTAAATTAATTTGGTCCAGGGGAAGAAGGTTGGCCTTCATCTAGAGGTTGAGAAACAGAATGATCCACACAGCCTCGTTTTGAACTAGTTCAAGTCTGCTCCTGTGTCTGTGATTGGCAGTGATCAGGATGGCAGACACAAGGCCCATGATGGGAAGGACTGCAAATACAGAGTCTTAGTACACTATGTTCAGCTCCTTGGCATAAAGTCATTGCTCTCATGGCAGATACCTACATTAGTTTGGCTTACCAAGCACTGTTCCTCCATAGGCCCAGCCGTTTTACTCATAGTCTTGCACCATGGACAATTCTTAGAGCCATAACCTTTGAATTAGCTGCAGAAACGTTATCTTGCCTCACTCAATGAGTTGAATGTCGAAGATACTGACCACCAAGGTGGTAAATAGTGCTGGTCTATGCACCTCACCCTGTGGTGATCCATTTTCCTGTGGCAAGTGCTATGAAAGGTGACTTTAGAACCTGACTGGCAGATCTGTTCCTAAAATAGTGCTCTATCCAGGTCAGGAGTTTGCCTCTGAGTCTCCGCTCCATCAGTCTCTTTAATAGCAAGATGGCTTGTTTGTTCAAAAGCCTTCAGGAATAGACTATCAGAACCACTAGAGGGTAATTACATACATTCAGATATGCACTCGCACTAATTTTACCCTCTACATGAGCATATAAACATGGCATGGGAGGCATTTTCAAAGGCAGGAACCTGCACCAATTTTAAGAATAGGTTGTATGGTTATCAAAAATTCATGACGGGTGTTAGGTATATAGTTTAAATATGTATCATATTGTGTGTTTTCATAACAGTTGTATTTAGGAATTAGAATATAGTTGAATTAACAAAAAACAAAGCTTTTGAAAGAAACACAACCCCCTCTTTAAAGACAATGATACCAAATAATTTTCCAGAAAGTACTCAATCAAAACTGTCATTTTTTTCAATTGTATAGCTTTATCCATGTGTATATACTCCACGAATATTTATTGAGTGCAGTTTTGTGTTCAGATATCCATGAGCTTATACACTGGATGATTATTAACCCGTTTGATACAGGGGACGTGAACGTGATGATAAAAAAATATATCACGGGCCTGAATAACGTGAACTTCCAGACGCGGGTAAACCTGTTTACAATCATGCTAAGAGTTATAATTACACTCAGTGACAGATAATTGAAGTTATTACAATTACTTTAATCACTATAATATAGGTTTAGTCTGAATTCCCAAACACGAAAGGAAACAGGAAAGAAAGCCTCGATTGGCACCCGTTCATAGTTTCTACCAAGCACTAACTTCAGATGGTGATGGTACACAAGATGCTGATTTCCTGCTCTAGAGTACTGGCGGTGCAGGATGTGCAGAGGAGAGGAATGTGAACCAGATTATGTGCAATGGCTGGAATCTGACCTTGTGCCAATATGGCTGCTTTGAGCGGTGGCACTCGCAGCCATAAGCACAGGGCGCCTTCCTCTACTTCATCTCTCTTATGTTTTCTCTTTCGTTTGGGATGGTTATTTCTTTCGTATTTGTTCACGAAATTAAAAAGGAAAATACCTATAAAGTAAAGTAGCTTTTTGTCGCCTCGTAAACTGTAATACCTCTGCCAGACTCAGTGTAAAGAGCATATTGATCTGAAATGGACTGTATATTACAGTTTTAGTCGATTACAATATTGAGAAGGCCTATCAGATGGTGCATACAACAGTGACGAGCACAAAAAAAAAAATGGATGCTGGGAATCTGAATCCAGAAAATCTGTGTTGTACAATCGTAAAAATGAAGGACACTAGTGTACATAGGCGAGGGTGTAGTCAAGAAGATCGCGACTATCAGAGTCTATTCAGAGAAGTAGTATATACAGAGGGGTTTAGATAACTGTAGAAAAAGGTTGAGCCTGAATAATTCCTCAACGCAAGAGATGTAATTGGAGCGCTTCGTATTACTTCCTCTAAATTACATACTACAACACGCACACACAGACAGACACACATACACACCGACACCGACACACACACACACACACACACACACACACACACACACACACACACACACACACACACACACACACACACATTGGTTTTATCCTATAAAAGTTCTTTTGAAGAAAAGCACTGGGGAATTTACTCTACCATTTCTCTAATCCCACAGGGAAGTCAGAAATGCCCCAGAACAGTTGCTCGTCCACGCCTCGTGGCAGGATGATTTGGTATGTGGAAGACCATGTTAATTTTGGACTCTCGCCTCCCGCGTGGTGGAAGTACATCCCGTGAGCCCATTTTGTTCTTGAATTAGACTCCCACACAGCTAGTTTTTTAAAAGATAAGATAGAAATATAGTATATGAAAGTATAATCTGCATTACGTACAAAGAATTTGTGTGGACTAATATGACATCACGTGGTGGAGCACATTAGAGAACATGCACTTAAATTTGGCCTGAGGATATCACTCGCGCACGCACTCACACTCACACTCACACTCACACTCACACTCACACTCACACTCACGTATTATGATTTATTTGGACATATTTGAAATTAAATATTAAATGGGTGAAACAACAAATCAATTCCCTGCATCCCACCCTCTGGCTACACGTTCATATCTATAAGTCTTTTAAGTTTATATCTTTCTACATCCATATCTGTGTCTGTGCCCGTGCGCGAACGCGAACGCGCCGGTCTGCAGACACTGATATCCATACAATTATATAAAGCAAATCTATTTACTAGAGTGTGAACAAAAACGGTTAGTGCATTTTATCACTCCTATTGTGACATTAGCATATTTCATATTTTCATACTTGATAGAATGACATTGCGTCCATATTTTAAGAATATTTAGTGAGATCTGTGAGACGAGCGTTTCCAAAAGCTTCCCATGCCGGGAATCGAACCCGGGCCTCCTGGGTGAAAGCCAGGTATCCTAGCCACTAGACCACATGGGAGTGTGACGGAAAGGGGAAAAATATTGTTTTTACCTTATATATCTATATCCATCTATCTATCTATTTATCTATCTATCTATCTATCTATCTATATATAATGTATATATACATCTATGTATGTGTATATATATATGTATGTATATGTATGCATATGTCTATGATTATATACATATATACATATATATATATATATATATATATGTGTGTGTATGTATATATATGTGTGTATATGTATATATATGTGTGTATATGTGTATATATGTGTGTATATATGTATATATATGTATATAAATATAAAGATATATACTTAGACATATACATACATATATATATATATATATATATATATATATTATATATATATGTGTATATATATATACATAT
>BOPN01003603.1:80000-90000 GCA_017312705.2 Penaeus japonicus | reverse complement strand
TCAGATCATCTGAATAAGAAATGATCTTGCACCCTGTGGGGAGTGGAATATCAATGATGCTTAACAAAAGGGTTTTAAACAGAGCCGAGCTAAGGACTCCCCCTTGTGGAATGCCATTCTCCAGGGGCAGATGCCTGGAAAGGTGACATTGGAACTCGTCTCTGGCAATTCTGTTCCGAAAATAGTCACCAATCCAAGCAAAAAGTCTGCCTTTGACTCCCTTTTGGATCAGGATCTCCTGAATAGCAAGGAGACTTGCTACTTAAAAAGCCTTTTCCAGGGCCAGGAAGACAATGACAGAGCTAGTGTTGCCGACAGTGCTCAATAAGGTGGCCATACTTTGAGTTGTGCTCTTAACCCCGGTGAACCCATGTAGGAGTTCATGTGGAGGTCCTAACTTCCAATGAAGCCGGTTCAGCACCATTCTGTTTAGCTGTCTTTCCCAGGCAGTTAAGGAGAGAGATGGGATGGTACTGTCCCGGCTCCTTTGGTTTAGGGATGGGAGCTATGTCAGCCTTCCTTCAGTACTGTGGTAGTGAGGAAGTCTTCCAGGACTTGTTGAGGAAATGCAAAAGTGCAAGCTCACCTTCATGTCCTAGGTGAGAATTGATGGGGTAGGAGATCCCATCACAACCTGGGGCTGACTGGGAAATAGTCTTGTTTGTTTGCTGTAATTCCCTCAGAGAGAACATGGCCATCTGCATCAGGCTTGACTGCCTTTTCTTGATGATGGCATCCCTGCCTGGAAGCAATTCCCAAGATGGGGTGGTGGGCATTGAAGTCACCCCCTATGAGGATAGGCTCGTGTGCTAACAGCACAGATTTCACTAATATTTAAGCTACATCTTTTCCTGCTGTACATATTGTACAGCTTGAGGGGATCCCCGGCAAAGTGGATCACAATGGCAAGGAATTAGACGCCTTCTCCACACTACACAGGATCAGCTATCAAGGAGCAGGGGATAGTCGCCTTCACAAGGGTAATCAAACCTCTGGTGATATCCTGAGAAACAAACAGTATGCCCCATTAAAGTCTCCTGGAGCATGACAAAATCAATGTTCTGAAATCTCAGGATCACGTGGATAAGGGCGTTTCAAGTGAAAAAGCCATTGCTATTCCACTTCAGTATGCTTAGAGTCCATTAAGTCGTCAACGACGTCGACATAATCGGTCTCAGTGTGGGTAATGTCAAACATTTCGGAGTCTGACAACAACTTGTTGAGCTCTTTACTGATCGTGATTTCCTCACTTGACTCATCACTATCAGGACAGGTGGAGCCATAAGTAGGGCTGGGTCTCCTGGGAAGAGAACCCCTGGTCGCCTTGACCTTCAGTCTGGTTGGTCATGGCTTCCTCACCCTTTGGGGTTTGGGTGCAGGCTCTGCCAATGTGGTCTTAGCCACAGGTTTGGTGGGGAGACAAGTCTCACCCTGGGAGTTTTGGGTAGAGGAGTCTCGGCCTGAGTTGGAGTGGGTGTTGAGGCCATAGGACTCTTCTCCCTCTCCATCAAGGCAGCGACAGTTTGGGTCATTGCCGTCATGGCGACCTTGACTGCCTTCTTTGTCTCCTCACTAGTCCTCCCCAGTGCTGTTGCAATTCCTGTGACAACTGTCGTCACCAGGAGCGTTAAGTGCTCTATAAAGAGAATTGGTCTTTCTGCTCTTGGGAAGATTTTGTGGGGTTCCCAGACCCCTTCTGGGCCTGTTTCCATCTTGGAACCTGCAGCAGAGCCAGGAACTCCTTTTGTTGGAGGTGTCCGGTGGTGGTTTTGCCTTGGGTGGTGCTTCCTTCCTCTTGGGAGGAGGGGGAGCCCTAACCCCTTTGTTCTGCCCTCAGACTTAAATGCCTGGAGAGGCAGGGACAAAGTCTAAATGTTTTGCAATGACCTCTTGCCACTGTAGATTCTCTTTCTTCCTTATGGAACAGCCGAGGTTCCAGGTGTAGTGCTTTTTATGGCAGTTAGGACACTTGACAGTGGTGTCCCACTTACCCTCCTAGTGTACTTTGAGGCACACCTCTGTGCTGTGGGCCTGACTACAGATACCACACTTTGGGTTTGCAGAGCAAGTGGCCTCGTGGTTCCTATACTTTTGGCATGTAAAACAACTGAGTGGGTCAGGGACCTACATCCTAAGGCTATAAGAGCCCCAATTGCCAAGGTCCAATTATGCAACTGGGTCTCCCTTCAAAGTGACCAGGATGAGCAGTGATAACCTCAAGGTCATACATCAAAGGAAAGCACCATCTTAGTTTTCCTATCAGGAGTCAGAGCCAACAAGCTCACCTTTCACCCATCCAGGAGCTTGTCTCTCCATTGGAGGAAGGTGAATGTGGCTTGATCCCTTGGAACAATTATCATACCCATGTCTCTGGCAATTCTAATTGCCAGACAGCACTGCCACTGGGATTCCAGAGCCCATGCCATCTGGTTGGTATTATCTAATCCATCTGGTTTAGGGGGAACCCTAAATTGGGGGAACCAACTTGGGGCTACAGACTTACCCTCCGAGCCCATAGCCAGTTGAGGCTGGTTGTTGCCAGTCCTCTGAACCGACGCTAGAGATTTGTCAGAACCAGGGGCTAGGTTTTTCTTAACCAATGCCTGAGCCTTACCCATCTTTTTACATTTATCACCGGGGACCTTGACAGTCTCCAAGGTGACAGCCTTGGTCGATTTCTTGCTGGGGTCGTCAGCAGGGGCATCAGTCAAAGGTTATTTTGCTAAAGTTGCCATAAGATAGCAGTTCAGTTCATCCTCTCACGCCCCCACCCACCACAGAGTCCAACAAGGGGAATTTGTGCACTGAGGCTTTACTCAGAAGCCACAGGGGTGAATAGAGGATATATGTAACTCCTGCCTCATGTTGATGGCACTCTCAAGACCAGGTAATTGCCTGCAAGACGGGAAAGAGCTCAAGCTCCTGTGCCACAACAAGGCGGTTCCTTTTGCAGGGATGTTTTTTTCTGGTAACCCAAATAGGCTCTCACTGGCTGGCAGTGCTCCCTAATTACCAATGCAGGGATGTGTTGGGATGCTATTGCAAACCTGCTACACAACTCCCAACCAAGTGCGGGCAACAGGGCTGGCTGAGTGGAGTAATATAGTCCCTGTGGCTTTCAGACATATCTGAGAGGAAATAACTAGTGGCCAGTATGGGGAGTTCCTTGCATGTGTTTATATATACATATATCTACAGAGTAACATATACTCATGGAAAGCCAAAATGGGAAAGTAAGGGGTGATACCTACAGGGAGTTAATGTTATACATCTTACCTTTTTTTTGGGTGTGGCATGCTCAATGTAAGCAGGTTTCACTCTGTCGACAGAGACGGTGGATGATTTGCGTTGTGTGTTGATGGTGAATATCTTGTCGATGCATGTAATAACATTGAAAGGACCATTGTACTTGTGGCTGAGGGACGTCTTTGCTCCGTTCCTCAGCAGTACGTGCTCATGGCACATAGATGATGCTATTGCAGGTTGCTCTGGGAGGTCGTGCTTGTACGGTTTCCATGCGAGTCCTTGACTCTCAGATGAAAGCTCTGGGGTCATCTGAACTCTGGGGTGGCATAATGAAATCCGCTGGCAGGGATAATATTGTGCCTAAAACCAGTACAGCTGCCATGCACTCCAGGTTTTTCTTGAATGAAGTCCTGATGTTAAGGAATGGAAGAGTGGAATGCGAGTGGAAGCTGGTCTACCCAGCATACCCTGATGGTCTGGCGAGGATTTCAGCTGGCAGTGAAGGTACTCTACCATGTCATTCACTTGCAGGTTGAGGTGACTGAAGAGGCTGGCCTCGAACTGGGGGCTTTTATCTAACTGCTGCCATGCCCCTCAGTGGCACTGCCACTGGTTACCTGGTGAAGTGGTCTATCATCGTGAGAATGTAAAGGAATGACTGATCCATCGGCAATGGTTCCACAATATCCAGGTGGATGTGCTGGAAATGTCTACTGGGGAGAGGGAAAACAGCAGCATGTCACCTTTGGGCACTAACAAAGCAAGCAGGTGTTGCTCCATTTCCTAACCCTGATGCCAGACCACACAAACTTGCTGGTGATGATCCTATGTGTGGCATCAATGTTAATGGTAGGCGTCAAAGAATTTTGTCTTGAGGGATGGTGGTATGTACAGCCACAAGGTGGGTTTCGTTGTATCATATTTGACTAAGATATTATCTGTGAGTGTAAGTGGATGAAGGTGGAGCAACATAGAAGTACGGACACTTTGGAATGAGATGTCCTTGTGTTGCTCTGCGACCTCTTCAAAGTCGATTGGATTTCTTTGCAGTGTTGTGTTTGTGATCACTTTCTGGGACAGTGGATCCACTGCCTGGTTGTCTTCTCCCTTGATATGGTGAATGGCGGAGGAGAATTGGGAGGTAAAATCTAGATCTTACTGCATAAATGGAAGATTAATGGTCTGTGAGCATAAGGAAAGTGCGACCTTATACCTCACTCTGGAAATGCTTTATGGCAATGTATGCAGCTAGGAGTTCCCTACTGAATGCCTAGTACTCCCGTTCTCTCAGTTAAAGAATTTTTGAGAAGAATCTATGAGGGCGGTACTGGCTGTTGACATGCTGCTGTAGGACGGCGTCGACAGCCGTGTCCGAAGCGTCGACGATGATGCTTGTGGGGACCTCTGAGCACATGTGTGAAGGAAGAAACAGTAGCCAAGGCGGCCTTGCAGTTTTCGAATGTCGCGAGAGTTGCGTCGGTACATTCGATATTCCTCTGGCGCTGTCCTTTCCATGTTGTTGAGGGGCGGCATCACTTGTGCACCATGTGGAAGATAACTTATATAGAAATTCATTGAGACAAAAAATTGTAGCTGGCACTGCATCTCTTTGGGCATGGAAACTTCTTGATGACACTGACCTTTGATCTGTTGGGTGATGCATGTGACGCTAACAGTGTGTCCAAGAAAGATTAGCGACTGTTCTCCGAATTCGCACTTTTACGGTTTAATGATAATTTATGCCGAACACGGAGAAGCGCCTGGAAAGGTCTTTGAGCTATTGCTTGTGAGAGTCTTCATTTGTAATTGCTACGAGGACATAGCTGATGTAAATGAAAGTGATCCTGAGGCCCTGGTTTACTTCATACATAAAACACTGAAATGACTGGGGAGCATTGCTAGAGTTTGTAGTCACAGCTGTTTGGTATATCTTTATTGTCTACTGGAATTTAATGGTATGCTTTTACAAGGTTAATGTGGGAGAATATACTGCAGCCATCCAGATGTTGGGAGAAGTCCTGGATGTAAGCAATCAGGTATCTGTTAGGCACTGTTTGCACTTTGAGGAGTCTGTAGTGCCCACATGGTCTCCACCCTCTGTCCTTCTTAACCATGTAAAGCAGTGATGTCCACGTGCTTGATTTTCGTACGTAGCTGAACTTCTGCACGATATCAATTCCACCTTAACCTCTAGATAGCGTTCCCGGTTCAGGTGTCTCGGCCAGGTAACGACAGGTGTATTCTTTGTTCTGATATGGTACTTTATTAAGTGGAGTGAAGATTTTCTGGGAGGAGGGGAGAATAATGGAAACACCTCAAGGGACGTGTAGGGGAACGTCATTGCCAGGAGGCACTTGATCAACAGTGGAATGGTACTGACTGGCAGCACAGAAAGTCTGTACAGATGATAGGAAATTCTACTTCTGCAATCACATTAACCTAACGGAAAGGTGTCGTTTTACATCCTATCCTTAAACTAGGTATCAGGGAACATTCACCATAGCTGAGGATGAGAGTGCCATTTACAGCTTGCAGGCTTCAGGTGCTGGGAGAAAAATTGTCATGGCATCTCAGGGGCAGGAGGCTAATCTCTGCACCTGTAGCAACAAGAAAGTGTGTTCAGTAGACGTCTCTTGTGGGGGGACTAGGAGGACGACGCCATTAAACCCTTGTGTGTTTCATCTCCTTGCCATAATTGGCAGTGAGGTGCACAATTCTTTGCACGGCGGCCAAGATCACGGATCGGCTAGGGTGGGCTGTAATGATTAGGCTGGGATGAAGAGCGCGAGGGGAGGGGGAGGGGAAGCTGGAGTGAGTGCGTCACCGAGGGGATGGGTGGAATTGTGTGTCCTGGTGGTAGCATTATGGCACTGAGATATTTCTGTGACCTTGTGAATTTATTGTTGTTTTGAGATCTTGTAATGCTTATGATTATGTTTTCATAATCATAAGTTATTGAGAGCATCAAGGGAAGGGGGAAATGAACATTCCGTGGCGGGTCTGATATGGAGGGGCAATCTGGTGATGAGTGTGCACTTTAGGTAATCGTCGGTCAGAACCTGGTTGGCATTATCAAGAAGATGTAGCAAGCAGTGTTGAAACATAGATTGTCTGTCTCCAAGAAGGTATTGATTGTTTTCATAGTATCTGGTGTTGCACGTTCCAGGATGGTGTTTTTTTAGCTGAGAATAAGTAGTCAGTGGATTTTCAACTAAGTCTATCATAGAGGTCATGAGGTTCGGAGGCAGATGTTGCATTAGCTGGCTGTACTGCTGCTGGGGGCACATGTGATGGGATTTAAATGCTAGTTCGACTTGTATAAATCAGGCCTTTAGGTCATGCATGTTGCATTCTCGAAGGTGTAGGAGGGCCTGGAGTGTTGCCATAGTACTAGTAACTAGTCAACGGCTTGGGTAGAATGTTGTGCAGGCAGGACTATCTCGTCGGTGGTCGGTGTGAGAGAGAGCAGAGGGTGTGGCATGCAAGTAAGTGAGGGTGTGGCTGTGTGGGATGGGTGATGGGGAGGCTGTTGCATTAGCTATGTATCAAGAGTCCCATTATGGCGAGAACAGCGAAAGAAATGTTTCTGCATGCTTGCTACGCGTCCTGCGTCCGACGGTATATTTCAAATAGTATGAAAGAGGGCTGGGGGAAGGTGGGAAATAAGGTAAAGCCACACTGTGTAGGGCAGGGGATTTGTTGTTCTCTATCTCACACTGTTTTATTCACCATTATGCTGTATATTGCATTTGTTTCACTATTTGCATATGCATTTTCACTATATTCATCACTTTGCACTTTATTGCTATTTTCACTTAAGAGGCACTATCGGATCGCCAGTGTTGATGTTTTTCTAGTTTATTTTTATGCACTAAGTAAATTTTCTAGTTGATATAATGGGTCGGTACAGTTGTATTGCATGGCAGTGCAGCATTTGATTTGGCATTAGAAATGTTCAAAATATTAGAAATGTTCTAGAAATAAATAATGTATTATATTACCTCCCGAGTTTCTTAAATTTGTATTTTGACCAGGAAAGTGAATGATGTTCCCTTTGACAGAAGATTTTTTCTTCATAAATTCATCATCATGGAAAGACTGGAGGGAATTTATCTTGTCCCTGATCCATTGGTTGTTAAGATAGTCTGCCCAATTAAGATCTACAGCTGCGAAAGAGTCCAAACAAACAATATATCTTGTAATAGTATATGATTTCGTAGGTTTCAAGTGCTTTTCCTATGCAGTTATACTGATATTTAAAAACCTGTTATAGATAAGCATAGATAGGGTACGGTAATAACTATATTAAGGACATAACTTGGTAAGCATTGGAAACATAATGAATAATGATAAACCTCATCATTACCATGTAAGTCATAACCCGTGTGAGTCCTATGTGAATGCGGGATGGTCTGTTGGCTATTTTCCGGAGCGCCGACAAGCATGATGTTGCAACGATCACCTGAGAACACGCCCTTTTAATTCCATCAATATTGGCAAAAAAAACTATATGGATAGTATAGAATACGTGTAATCCAATACTATGTCAATCCTTCATTAGTATCAGTAACAGACCAAGTAATTTACAAATGACCTACATGAAGCTATAACTTTATTCAGATTAGTCGGCAGTAGATATAAATAGGTATAGCAAATAGGAATACTCGCTTTATGTAAAAAACAAAATATTCTAATTAGGTTAAGTTCCTTAATAAAAACCTGAAATATCTGGTCTAATTATTTCCTTACAAAATATGTTTTAGGCCAATGTTGAGAAAAGAACGGTTTAAAATATCAAAGGGAAAAGTTATAAAGGGTACATAGCACAGTCCTTTCAAGTATAACCAATTTGATTTAGGAGGTTAGAAGGTTCAATACTAGAGTGAAAAAATAACGTTCTTTATGGCAAGATAAAACGTGTCGACTTTTTTTTTGTCATACATCACTATATAAAATGCCACACAAAAAGACTATCTCGTTCAATATACGCAAAACGTGTCGGCCTTTGCCAGATTGGAGAGTGAGACGACCTCAGCATCATGCGGCTCTATTTTTATTATATATTCGTATAAATATCCCTATATCTGACTGATTCATATTCTTCAATTTAAGAAGTTGTATAGTGGGGGTTAGGTTATATACTGACCATAATTTCAAAGAATTCCCTTTTCCAGATGTTGACAGATACGAAAGCAAATGCCAACCAGCCTTTTTTTTCTTTTTCTTTTTTGCGGTTGTCGTATGTCTGCCGAAGCACGAATTTATTTATATTGGACTGGTGAAACACATTTTATCACCTACAAAAATCATTTCTGGTGTAGTGGGTGTAACTACCAACATTAATTTACGTGATAACAAGCGGTCATTACGGCGATGAGTGTTAATCACTTCGACCGCTTCCCATTTACCTGTCTTTAAATCAAAGGAAGGGGTAAACACTTCTAAAGCTGGAACGTATATAAAGTTGGTAGTTATTTTATAGAAATACTTCAGAAAGTGGCGATGAAAGATCGGAGTCCAAATATTTTTGTTCCCGCGGACGCCTGTTAAGAGGTATTTTGTGGTAGCAAGGATAGGATCGCCTTGTGAAGAGTCGGACATTGCCTCATACTTATTTTCTCTTGTGCGACCCAAAGTTTATTCTCTGCCATATAAGTCCGTATAAGTCATATTCGTTACAGTGGGGATTAAGATTTTAACTACCTTCACTTGCTATTGGATAAGTTATGTTTCCTTACATAAAATGGAACTACGAGTCTTATAGTGCATGAAGAAAGTACGTCATGGCTATTCACCATGACAATAACTCGTGCTTGACCGTATTTTTGTGATTTAACATTAATAATATTCTCGTTTAACTATAACGATGATCATTATTTTTATCATTACATCATACATTATTATCCTCGAGCTTCCTTGTTTTTCTAGTCCATTTTCCTCCCTCCCTTATTTCGCTTCCCACCTCTTTCTACTCTCCCCCATTCCCTTCTACCCCCTCCCCTCTGAAGACCATAAGGCCATGATATTAAGAAGAGTGTTTCTATTGCTCACATACTGAAGGTGTTCTTACAGATTTTCCGTTTCGTATTCCATATATAAACAAAAACGACATTATACTTTTATGCTTTTATTTGGCTGGTATCATTGTACCCACCTTACAGGTATTATTTTATGATGAGCATTAGATATGTATAGCAAGAATTGCTTTTGATTGAGCATGAATTGACTTGTCATTAAAGTTATGGTTATGCGTTTTGTCGATAAGATGTAAGTACTATACTGTACAATATCCCCTACTTTTGTTTATTTATTCGCTTCTCCTTAACGCAAAAACATTCATGCTTTGGCAATTCAGCACATTACCTACAATTGAGAACTTAAAACAACCACTAGAAAAAAGTACTGAACATTTTACCGTAAATACTGTGTCATGAAATGATGACCACCGATTCAAGCCTTTAGTTCAAATTCCAGCCTCGGGTTTGAACCCGTATGGGATTTTGATTAAGTATTGATAACGTTCTTTACAAAAATTCCTAAATTTTAATACTGATTATTGTGGGTTACAATTTTTGGAAATCTCTTTTCATTGTTATACAATTAACCATATGTGGGTGTACATTTTGTTCTACATTCCTTCCTGTGCAAAATCTCTCCAAAATGAATTTAATCTTGATAAGATGAAAGTGAAACACATCACCTTTGCATTCAACTTAAGTTCCCAGTAAACTATATCTTAGTATGTAGGCATTTA
>BOPN01003603.1:55000-62500 GCA_017312705.2 Penaeus japonicus | reverse complement strand
TAAATTAACTAGGTACTAGTCCACACAGGATATTTTCCATTATGTGAGACTAATGCACTGAATTTAAGTTTAGACAGAAGACAACATGATTGCAATATATGTTACTTCTTTCTCAGGTAGATTCATTTCAGTTTCCGTGTAAGCCATATTTTTTGGTTTTCCCAGTAATTCTGCAAAATGGCTTTAACTCTTGCTACTTCATCACATGTATTAATTTCATCACATGTACTTATTCATTTTATTTGTTTTTATTTGTATCATATCGAAATAACCAATTATACTACCTTCTATGATGCAGATACCTCGGGTCCTTTGAGAATATCTGGAGAATTGGTCTCAGTCCTTCCAGCCCAGAACTCATTCTGGTCCGTGTATCTCACAATTGGTCAGTACTTTTTTTTTAAATTTTACTTGGTGATCGCTGTTGTGCCTGTTTGAGCTTGATTTGTACGGTAGGTTTCTGAGCCGAAAATGAGTAAGCAGCAGCATACTGTGAGCTGTATATTTTTCTGTTTAACTCATTCTTACAATGATATTAGAAAAATGAATAACTTTTACTAAAATTACAGAATTATTTGATAGTAAATTAAATTAAACCGAAATGATTTACACGCATTTTTTTGACGGAAAAAATCCTCGAATACTGAAATGACAAGCTTTCCTTTCTTTCAGACATCGAAGGTGCCACATTTAAAAAGTTTAAGAAAGTAAATGTGCAATATCCCATCTATAATAGTTTAGCAGGTCAAACAGCAGAACCAAGAACAAGTAGATCAGATTCTTCAATACAAGTTGGGGACTAAGTTCTGCAATAAGGGCTGTGGTTCCATAGGAGACCTTCTATATCTCCAATGCTTTTTCTTCTCTTTGCCATTAAACCTGTTGCAATTTTATATCCAGGAAGAGTATGGAAGAATAACATCCACTTGTTTTACTCATATGGAACCCACATTTCTCATTTTTCCAAGGCCCTGGTGTTAATCATCAGAGACTTTTATACCTCCCCAAATGGATGTTAGGCATTTAAGAATATGTGTACATCAGCTTCCCTATGGGTACAAGGAGCAAATTCCTTTAAGCTAATGAATGTGTAACTTGTACTTGTAAGGGTGCCTTTCTCCCTTGATATAATGACTACTTTGTCACATTTTTGTGAGGCTGTAGAGCCAAAATTACAGAGTAAAATACTTCTGTCATGAACATATCTCATGATTATCGGCCCCGGGCAGATAGTCACTAAAGCTCATAGAATTTTCTATAGCAAATTCGAGGACTGTCCTTTAAAGTTCAGATTGTCCTCAACTTGTATATGGGATTAGTCTAGGACTCACATTGTGCCATATCAAAAGTCATTACACAGTTAACTATAGCTAACATTTACATCGTAATACACCCTGTGATGATGGAGATATTATGCAATTAATAATACAATGGTTATATCATAAATATAATATTTAGTATCTTTACTTTTCAAACATGGCACTTTCTACTTCTTTTCAGTGTGTGGGTTTCAATTAGGCCCAGTTTTTAGATCCATAGATGGCACCAGTGAGTCGTCTACTTGTTATTGTCTCTCCAACAACAAAGTTGCCTCACAAGTAGGCGTTCCTGAAAATTTTCCCGTGCCGGAAATCGAACCCGGGCCTCGCGGGTGAGAGCCGCGTATCCTAGCCACTAGACCACACGGTATTATAGGAAAGTATTTTGATTGGAACTTGTTTTAACATGTGTAAATCAATGCACTGAATTTAAGTTTAGACAAGATTTAATATAATTGCAATAGATGTTACTTCTTTCTGAGGTAGATTCATTTCATTTTCCGTGTAAGCCATATTTTTTGGTTTTCCCGATAATTCTGCTAAATGGCTTTAACTCTTGCTATTTCATCACATGTATTTAATTCATCACATGTACTTATTTTTAAATGATTTATATAATTTCGAAATCACCAATTGTACTACCTTCCATGACGCAGATACCTCGGGTCCTTTGAGAAAATCTGGAGAATTGGTCTCAGTCCTTCCAGCCCAGAACTCATTCTGGTCCGTGTATCTCACAAAATAAAGTTTACTTAAAGCTCATCTTGAATGTAAATGTGAATGTATCTGTTTGATTCAACTCATTGAGATGCCCTTTACATTTTTATGATATGTACTTGAAGAGAATTATACTACATAAATGGACATACAACGAATTTAAATCCAGAATAGCTCCAATTAATATCCAATAACAAAATCTTTATCTCAGTTAATTTATATGGACTATTCATAGCATATTGAAATAAGCTATTTTCCTTTATTATTATCAAGTATCAAGTACAGGTACGTACCAGGTTTCCTGCACCATTTGTTAATATCGGGCCCATGATGAATACTAGACAAGTAGCCAGAAGATCATCAAAAGATTTGCAAGATCTTATACAGGATATATACAGGTAAAACGTTCAACTTCACTAAAACCGACAATAGATTTTTATGCATCAGGAGACCGAACAAAATATGAACAAATATACAATAACCATTTAAAACATTCATTTGTCGTTTATGAAATCCATATTCATCCTTGCATACCAAAGTCTAATTATTCCAAAAGCAAAGCCTAGTTATGTTAAGTCATGAAACAGACATGGTCTAGGTCACTGCAGTATTCCATATTTTCATTGATTTATACCGCATTTACAATTTGTATATTATGATCTAAAAAAGTATATGAAACAAGTAATAATAATAGCGAGTTGTAATGTTTTTATTTCCTATAATATCGGCCCATAGGTTACAGATGAATTCTATGAAGGATGAGGTCTTTGTCAAATGCAATGAAATGATGCTTATTAGAACAAAATAACAATTTCAATTTTTTGATGAATGGGTTATCAAAGTAGTCATGCGAAATATAAAAAGCAAAATTATTGTTATCCTTTGGTAGCTCGACGTAAAAAAAAAGAAGATAAGTACATGGTAAATGGAATAATCACCAAATGTCTTATACCTTCTTTCACAGCAAAAGGCATAGATAAATAGGGGTTTCATTTGGGTAAGACAAGGGCATGCTGCTCTTCCACGCCATTTATATAAAGATTTAACGGCAAAGAAAAGAAAAAGCATTGCAGATATAGAATGTTTCCAATGAAACCTCAGCCCCAGTTGCAGAATTTACACACAAATGATATTAAAGAATCCGATCTACAAGTTCTTGGTTCTACTGTTTGACCTGAAAAATAACTATCGATGAGATATGGATTGATCTCTGAAATAAAGCAGATGTAACACAATTTAATCCTACCAACACAGGTCGTTGAAGGAATATGCCAAAAGGGAAGCCTATCAAGCAATATTTTGGACAAGCGTGCCATCTGTCAGCCAGGCCCTCAGTGTCCCAAGTAGGGATGGTCTAAAATAAGTGTGTGGAAAATTGTTTGGACCACTCTTCCCTTTTTTGGATCGAATGTTAAATTGGAAGGATCAAATGTGTAAAGATCGGACTAAGTATTTTCATACCATATTCAATAAGTGAATTGCCAAATTTGAATTAGGGCAGATAGTCACGAAAGGCCATAAAATTTTCTATAGCAAATCCGAGGACTGTCTGTTAAATTTCAGATTATCCTCAGTTTGTATGAGATTAGTCTAAGACTCACATTGTGCCATATCAAAAGTAATTACACAGTTAACTATAGCTTACATTTACATCGTAATACACCCTGTGATGATGGATATATTATACAATTAATAATGCAATGGTTATATCATAAAGATAATTTTTAATATTTTTACATTTCAAACATGGCACCTTCTACATCATTTCAGTGTGTGGCATTCAATTACGCCCACTTTTAGATTAATAGATGGCACCAGTGAGTCGCCTACTTGTTATTGTCTCTCCAACAACAGAGTTGCTTCTCAAGTAGGCCTTCCTGAAAAGCTTCCCGTGCCGGGAATCGAACCCGGGCCTCGCGGGTGAGAGCCGCGTATCCTAGCCACTAGACCACACGGGATAATAAAAGTTTAATATCTTGATTGGAACTTATTTTAACATGTATAAATTAACTAGGTACTAGTCCACACAGGATATTTTTCATTTTGTGAGACTAATGCACTGAATTTAAGTTTAGACAGAAGACTTAATATGATTGCATTATATGTTACTTCTTTCTGAGGTAGATTCATTTCAGTTTCCGTGTAAACCACATTTTTTGTTTTTCCCAATAATTTCACAAAATGGCTTTAACTCTTGCTATTTCATCACATGTATTTAATTCATAACATGTACTAATTTTTTATTTATGTATATCATATCGAAATAACCAATTGTACTACCTTCCATGACGCAGATACGTTAGGTCCTTGGAAAATATCCGGAGAATTGGTCTCGAGTCCTTCCAGTCTAGAACTCATTCTGGTCCTTGTATCTCACAAATTAAAGTTTACTTAAAGCTCATCTTGAATGTAAATGTGAATGTGAATGTTTCTATTTGATTCAACTCATTGAGATGCCCTTTATATTTTTATATTATGCACTTGAAGAGAATTATACTACATAAATGGACATACAACGAATTTAAATCCAGAATAGCTCCAAGCAATATCCAATAACAAAATCATTATCTCAGATTATTTATATGGACTATTCATGAAAAATGCATGAATCTGTTGATGTTGGTACAGTCGGAAGCTAATGAGTCTACGGCAAGTATCGCCAGGTTTCCTTTCAATTGCAATACTGGTGTAAATTACAAACTGTCTGGCTCTCTATCTATTGTTCAGGAATTTATTCCTTGGTGGCGTCTAGTTCATGATGAATACTAAGCAAGTAGCCAGAAGATCATCAAAAGATTTACAAGATCTTATACGGGATATATAAAACGTTCAACTTCACTACCACCGACAATAGATTTTTATGCATCAGGAGGCTGAACAAAATATGAACAAATATACAATAACCATTCAAAACAATTTATCGTTTATGAGTTTCATATTCATCTTTTCATACCAAAGTCTAATTATTCCAAAAGCAAAGCCTAGTTATGTTCTGTTGTGAAACAGACATGGTCTAGGTCACTGCAGTATTCCATATTTTCAATTATTTATACCGCATTTACAATTTGTATATAATCTAAAATTAGTAAATGAAACAAGTAATAATGATAGCGAGCTGTAACCTTTTTATTTCCTATAATATCGGCCCATAGGTTACAGATGAATTCTATGAAGGATGAGGTCTTTGTCAAATGCAATGAAATGATGCTTATTAGAACAGAATAACTACTTCAATTTTTTGATGAATGGGTTATCAAAGCAGTCATGCGAAATATATAAAGCAAAATTATTTTTATCCTTTGGTAGCTCGACGTAAAAAAAAAGAAGATAAGTACATGGTAAATGGAGTAATCACCATATGTCTTATACCTTCTTTCACAGCAAAAGGCATAGATAAATAAGGGTTTCATTTGGGTAAGACAAGGGGATGCTAAGTATTTTCATACCAAATTCAGTAAGTGAATTGCCAAATCTGAATTTGGGCAGATAGTCACGAAAGGCCATAGAATTTTCTATAGCAAATTCGAGGACTGTCCTTTAAAGTTCAGATTATTCTCAATTAGTATGTGGGATTAGTCTAGGACTCACATTGCGCCATATCAAAAGTAATTACACTGTAAACTATAGCTAACATTTACATCGTACTACACCCTATGATGGATATATTATACAATTCATAATGGAATGGTTATATCATAAAGATAATTTTTAATATGTTCACTTTTCAAACATGACAACTTCTACATCATTTCAGTGTGTGGCATTCAATTACGCCCACTTTTAGATTAATAGATGGCACCAGTGAGTCGCCTACTTGATATTGTCTCTCCAACAACAGAGTTGCTTCACAAGTAGGCGTTCCTGAAAAGTTTCCCGTGCCGGGAATCGAACGGGTGAGAGCCGCGTATCCTAACCACTAGACCACACGGGATTATAGATGAATGATATCTTGATTGGAACTTGTTTTAACATTTGCAAATTAACTAGGTACGAGTCCACACAGGATATTTTCCATTTTGTGAGACTAATGCACTGAATTTAAGTTTAGACAGAAAACTTAACATGATTGCAATATATGTTACTTCTTTCTGAGGTAAATTCAATTCAGTTTCCGCGTAAACCATATTTTTTGTTTTTCCCAATAATCCTGCAAAATGGCTTAACTCTTGCTATTTCATCACATGTACTTATTATTATTATTATTTTTATATTTGTATCATCGAAAAAAAAAAATTGTACTACCTTCTATGACACAGATACCTCAGGTCCTTTGAGAATATCTGGAGAATTGGTCTCAGTCCTTCCAGCCCAGAACTCATTCTGGTCCGTGTATCTCACAATTGGTCAGTATTTATTTTTTTTTTTTTTTTTAACTTGGTGATCGCTGGTGTGCCTGTTTGAGCTTGATTTGTACGGTAGGTTTCTGAGCCGAAAATGAATAAGCAGCAGCATACTGTGAGCTGTATATTTTTCTGTTTAACTCATTCATACAATGATATAAAAAAAATGAATAACTTTTACTAAAATTACAGAATTATTTGATAGTAAATTAAATCAAACCGAAATGATTTACACACCTTTTTTGACGAAAAAAAAAATCCTCGAATACTGAAAGGACTAGCTTTCCTTTCTTTCACAGGCGCCGAAGGTGCCACATTTGAAAAGTTTAAGAAATTAAATGTGCAATATCCCATCTATAATAGTATAACAGGTCAAACAGCAGAACCAAAAACAAGTAGATCAGATTCTTCAATATAAGTGGGGACTAAGTTACCCAATAGGGTCTGAGGTTTCATCGGAGACCTTCTATGTCCCCTATGCGTTTTCTTCTCTTTGCCATTAAATCTGTTTCAATTTTATAACCAGAAAGAGTATGGAAGAATAGCATCCCCTTGTCTTACCCATATGGAACCCACATTTCTCTTTTTTTTCCAAGACCCTAGTGTTAATCATCAGAGACTTAGACCTCCCCATATGGATGTTAGACATTTAAGAATATTTGTGCATCAGCTTCCTTATGGGTACATTCCTTTAAGCTAACGAAGGTGTAACTTGTACTTGTAAGGGAACATTTCTCCTTTGATATAATGACTACTTTGTCACATTTTTGCGAGGATGTAGAGGCAAAATTACAGCGTAAAATACTTCTGTCATGAACATATCTCGTGATTATCGGCCCCGGGCAGATAGTCACTAAAGGTTATAAAATTTTCTATAGCAAATTCGAGGACTGTCCTTTAAAGTTCAGATTGTCCTCAATTTGTATATGGGTTCAGTCTAGGACTGACATTGTGCCATATCAAAAGTAATTACACAGTTAACTATAGCTAACATTTACATCGTAATACATCCTGTGGTTATGGAGATATTATGCAATTAATAATGCAATGGTTATATCATAAATATAATATTTAATATCTTTACTTCTCAAACTTGGCACCTTCTACATCATTTCAGTGAGTGG
>BOPN01003603.1:47500-50000 GCA_017312705.2 Penaeus japonicus | reverse complement strand
TGCTTAAATTAGCCAGGTAGTAGTAAACACTGGATATTTCCTATTTTGTGAGACCTAAACACAGAATTCCATTTTAAACATCAGGCTTAATCTTTCTGAGTTAGATTCAGTTCAGTTTCCATGTAGGCAATAATTCTATAATTCAAATAATTCAGCTACTTTAGCTATACTTCCGTGATTCAGCTACTTATTTCTGGTGTTTTGATTTTTTTTTTTGTGTTTTAATGAAAATTATGTCCAAGACAACTCATCATTAACGACCATAAAATAATAATTCAATGTTCAACAATGCATTCATTACTTGTATCTAATATATCCGATATTTATATCATATCACAATAAGCTATTGTACTCCTTTCCATGACTCAGATAAATCGTTTTTTTTTTTTAAGTATCCAGAGAATTGGGATCAAACCCTTCCAGCCTAGAAATCATTCTGTTCAGTTTTTCTTTTGTGTATTTTATGGGATGATAGCTGATGTACCTGTTTGAGACTTAGTGGAAAGAGTTGCAAGATTTGTACTGTAGAGTTCCGAGAAAAATATAAGCAAGTAGCATACTGTGATTTTTATATTCCTGGTTTTCTTATTGATTCAAGGCTGGGGACAATGGAGGTTCTGATAAATGTGATATGATACATGAACAATGAACTACTTTCACTAAAATTTAATCGTTAAATAGACAAAACCAAAGTGATTTACAGACTCTTTTGTAACTTGAACAATTTTCGTATGCGAGAGCTGAAACCTGATTTTTTTCTAGTAGCTTCATCATTGCAGCTGAGAAACCCATTGGAATGTCGATGTCCGATGATGTGTGAACAACTATATCCAGCACGTATCCAGTTTCTCAATCACTTTATTCATCCTTGGTTGATTTTGCTATAGTATTTTGTTGTCATGTTGCAAATGATATCAGCTTTGTAAGTATATCTTTCAGAAACTTTCTGTGCCAGGAATTGAATTGAACCACGAGGGTGAGAGCCACGTCTCCTAGCCACTAGACCACACGGGATATATATATTTTAAGCTTTGTTTAAAAGCAAAATTCAGTCAATAATGGCGTTTCCTTATACATTTGCATTTTCGTCTTTTCGATGAATAAACATGGAACTTATTCCGAAAAAAATGAGAGAAACAGACCGTTCGCGGTTAGCTCAAATAAGAATGAAGTTGAACTTCTAGAAAGATAAAATATTGGAACCAAAGTTGTAACACTAGAGACACTGTAATCACACACACACACACAAACACACAACACACAAACACACACAAACACACAACACACAAATACAGTTGTAAGAACATAAGTTGCTTCCTTTGTCAGTAAATTGGACCTCAGAGGATTAGCAAGTGTTACCTTGATGAACCACCTTTGACTGCATGAGAGGCAGAGGTGAGATTCGGCTTAGCAGCTCGAAAGCTTTAATAATTTATCTGCAGTCTCCAGAATCAAGGGATTTTACAGAATGTTGAGCTGTTTTAGCAAAGAAAACAATTATCGTAATTTGGCTAGCAATGGCATCTGATCAAGCATAGCTGTGTTACCCAACTAACATTATTACCAAAATTTGTGTTTGGCTTATTGAGTGTGATGACTCTCAGGTGATCAAAAGGATGAAAGTCTGAATTCAAATGATCCTGTAGCCCCCATTTATAGATAATTCAACGGACTAATTCTTAAAGGCAACATAAAAAGGGGAGCATCCATATTATACATTTATTAGTCCAACCATTCGAACAAAACCAAAATACAAGGAATACACATCAAACAATTACTTAATAAAACCATCAAAGATCATCTGCTCACAACGCTAGTCCATGAACTCTTTATACTATCATTTTCCCGCACTTACAGTGACAGTTGTGTTTGAATTAAACTTCGAATACACAGAATATGATAAAAATGATTGGGCATAAATGAAGATTGGGCATAAAAAAAGAAATCAATACAGGAAAACACGAAAAAGCGAAAGAAGCCATCCGTGTGGGGAAAGCAAATTAAATATAAAGAGATACAGTTAAAAGAATAAAGGTGTGTTTTATTCGAAGAAAAGAGTCGAGATGAAGGCAAAATGAGTACAGAACATAAGGCAAAGAATATAGAAGTATTGTTGTATAAAGTAGTATTAACACACATATAGGCATAGAGCACGGAACCATAGGAAAGGTATGCTAGAGGAAAAAAACATATTCCTATTAAAGTACACACGCACACTCACACACAACAGCAAATCCAAGTCAAGTCATCTTAGTGGGCAGAGACGTCTGTAGGTTTATAGTGACGTCAGACGAATGAAGTTTGAAGAGTTACAGGGAGTTTCAAATGTACAGTGGACAGAAAAGGCTAAGCCAGATTTGCGGAGCAGATGCTTCGTGAGGCCGGCGCGCTAATCAGAGATCCAGAGATGGAATCAATATATAGAGATGCATATACGAATTAGAGAGTCAGAGATGTAGTGATACAGAGTGTGATGTAGAAGTAGAATGAAAGATTTTAG
>BOPN01003603.1:27500-37500 GCA_017312705.2 Penaeus japonicus | reverse complement strand
AGTGGGACATACACATTGCATTTTAGCTTGAATATTAGGCTTTATATCATCGTTTGATCTGTTTCATCTTGCTGGGTTAGATTCAATTGTAGATCCTAGTAAGCTATATTTTTGGTTTCAAAATAAGGCTGTTAAATGACTGTGATTCAAGCTTATTTCTGATGTTTCAACAGTTTTTGGGATATGGAAAAAAACAATGCAATTAATTAGTCTGACACCTTAACATTAGTGATCTGAAAATAGCGAGTGAATATCCAACAATGTATTCATCACTATTTTATATTATCTGATATTCTTATCATATAGAAACAGGCTATTTTACTAATGGTGGGCTATGTATTTGCTGCTACACCATTTAGGCGAGCATATTTCATGGGGTGGTATCATTTGTGGCCAACACTGTCAATGCATTGCCAAATCTGAAACCCAAAATTGGCCATTTGTTTTTACCACACCTTTTTTTCATTTTTTTTTTATTGCTTACATTTTTTTTTCTGCTTGGTTATCTAAGTATAGTTATTACTTTTGAAGTATAGTGTATTTATCCCGATTTTTTTTCAGCTTTGTATCATTACATTTTTGTTATTGTTTAATGTTAGTATTCTTTATTGTTTTATTTTTGTTTTTACTTTTTGTCATTATACAATATTTTGACATTTATCTTTATTATGTTATTACCATTATCTCTGTTTTATCATCTTTTCCTCTCTATTTACTTGTATGCCATAAGAAACGAAGCATAAAATGTTCAAACAAGGTTTTATTTCTGAAGTTATAAACACAATATGTGCAAAAGCACTCAAATGAAATGCAGCAAATCATGATGAGGCATTTGAGGCATAAAGTGATAATTGTAACATGATAAAATACTGTCAAAATATTGTACAATAGCAAAAAGAATGAAGTAATAGTAATGAATATGATTTAACAATAAACAATAACAAAATTGGTAAGATACAAAGATTATACGATTGGTAATAAAAATACTATACATTAAGAAGTAATGCTTATACATAGATAACAAAACAGAAAAAAAAATGTTGTAATGACAAATGGCCAATTTTGGGCATTACTCATACGTTTAGCAATGCACTGACAGTGTTGGCCACAAGTAATCCCATCTCATGAAATATACTTGGGTAAAGAGTGTGGCGACAAATACATATCCCACCATGGGTAAATTAGCTTATAGAAATATGATAAAAATATCAGATGGTGAAAAATTAGTGAGTATATTATTGGACATTCTTTAGCTATTTTCAGATCGTTAAAGTTAATTTTCTTGCATTATTTTTCCTCATTATATCGCCAAAATATGTTGAAATACCAGGAATAAGTAGCTCGAGTCATAGTCATTTAACAGCCTTATTTTACAACCCAAAATATAGTTTACTGTGATGTTTCATTTCCAGATCAGATCAGTGATAGTAAAGCCTATTATTTGAGCTAATATTCAATATGTTGGTCCCACTTATGTAAGCACATAATAGAATATATCCTGTGTGTTCTAGTGCTTAGAAAATCCACACATATTCAAATGAAATGACACAGTTAATTGCACTTCCAGTTGCAAGCAAACATATATTCAGAAATATCCCGTGTGGTCTAGTGGCTAGGATACGCGGCTCTCACCCGCGAGGCCCGGGTTCGATTCCCGGCACGGGAATGTTTTCTAAGAGGCCTGCTTGTAAGGATAAGGATAGGCCAGATTTGCGGAGCAGATGCTACACCGGGCTTGTAGCATCTGCTCGTGAAGCAGTTCTGTAGTCCAAGAACAATTATCGATGAAAATATTTGAAAAAAGAAGAAATATATGATAGATATTTCACACAATATTATTGTACTGAGTTTACATGTCCAATTTAGTGCAACTGTTTAACCAGGGACAGTGGACTCAAAAAGTTCATATTCCCCAAATATTGCTTAATAAACACCTTATTTGGCATGTTCCTTCAGTGTACTTTTTGATAGTGGGATTGAGTCATATGGCCGATGTTTTCATGCAGATATCATTTCCTTGTCCCATCTACAGAAGTAGTTTTGCTGATTATACTGCAGAACCAATCATCAGAGACTTGTAGCCCTCTCTAAAGGCATTTCCTGATTTGTCAGCGATTACATTGCTTGTAGTCATAGAAAATGCCAGTGCTGTTTGTATGGAAGTTCCTTCAATATGACATGATTTAATTGTTGTTACACTCATAGATTTTCCTTGTTTAGATCATCCTTCAGACTAATCGGAACTGGCAATTTACATCATAGACGTTCTTATCTTACTTCAAACTTTTATATTTTTGGCATTAATAAGTTTATTTTAATGGACAAACGCAATGAGTATGACAGAATCTGGTTTTCTTTCTGGGAGATTCACTTTTACTTATAGTCCATCTACTAGATCCTAATTAGAACATGTTTGTAATTACCCACCTTCATGAGTGGAAGAATGAATTAGTTTATTTTTTCTTTCTTAAGAGTTTGGATTTAGCAGATGTACTCGGTAACCCATCTTAAGTAATTTCAGTCTTTGATGGGTCGTTTAATGCGACCATTTTCAAGGAAATCTGTATTTTTGCTTGAAATGTAATAAAATCTACTTCAGGCAAATTTCGGGCCTTTATCACCGACTAGAAGTGTTATCTGTTTTACTCTGAATGCCTGCATTCTATGTCATTTGCTTTTATATTCCTTTTATCACATCTTTCATATTTTCCTTTTATCACATAACATTATCTGACAATATGAAGACTAGTATACTTAACCACCACTTCTGTGATGGTATCCTTTGTATTACATTACTTTGTCCCTTTCTGATTCACTTAACATTACTGTCAGTTGTAGGGCGAACTATGAGAAAAAATGTCTAAAATCTCATTTCACACTGAAGATCCACATATTTGTGTAATATAGTACCACGGAGGCATTATTAAGAGCCATATATGATGATGGCTTAAGATTTGATGATCATATTTTACACTCACATTTCTTATATTTATTGAAAAATTATAGATATTTTTAAAAAGTACTTTAAAAAATGGTAAACGAATAAAAAAAAAATCTGATATAAAAAAACGGATAAATATACTATGAGCTTGAAGGGGAAAGTTTACACTTATTTTCTTTAAAATTATTTTTCTTCCTTTTTTGGCTGTGGTTAGAGATTGTTTATTTGTTTTCTATATACATAAGAGTAAAAAAATATATTTAGTATGTGTGTGAAGAAAAGTTACAACTACGATAGTCAATTGATGAATCACAGGTAAGTAAAAGCAAGAATCAGTGGCAATAATAACAGGTTTCAATGTAGGTTTAGAATGGGCGTGGCTTAAACAGTGATGTAGACCATCCAATGGCTTGTTGGGAACCTATGAACGAGGCGTTCATAGGTTCAGGAAGCCCCAATGATGAGAGGTTTTGCATCCTTAGCCCATAGCGAGCGATAATCTGTCATGTACAACAGGATTTCAGAAGTAGTCTTTCTAGAAAACCTTCCCGTGCCGGGAATCGAACCCGGGCCTCGCGGGTGAGAGCCGCGTATCCTAGCCACTAGACCACACGGGAATATATCAGCTGAGGGAAATTCATCCGATAAGTAGTGTCATTTCTTGTTAAACTTTGTTATTTTCTGTATATTATATCTCCTATAATATACTTAAGTATGTGGAACTGACAGTTTTTTGTTTAACTGCAAACATAAGCTACATCTTGGTTTCAAAACAAGGTTATTAGATGAGGGTAATATTAGCAACATATTTCTGATATAGTTTTTCTGAAGGTTTGTAGAGATGAGGAGAGATATAGTACAAAAATCAAGAAAATAATACAGGGAATTATTATAGTCAAAAGAAATCACCTTTCTTAGTCACTAAATAATACAATAATGTTCAGCAATGGATTCACTAGGTCTATTTATCTATCTGATATTATTTGTATATCAAAAGTTATATTGCCCTATTATCATTGCATATTATTCAATCAAAGGGGAAACTCCGGTACGCTACATATTACAGTTACAAATTGAATTTAAATGCACTGCTTATAAATATCAGTCTAGGGGAATACCTCTATATTCTGTTCACTCACGTGTGATAGTTGAGTAGGCACAAACCTCGGCTGCTGTTGGGGCACGCGGAGTGGGGAGGCACTTTGGTGACCAGACAGGAAGGACAGATCGCCGCGGGAACTCTAGCTATACGCTTCGCCTTTGGAGGGTTGCAACGTGGCACCTCTCAGCCTCTCAGATATCATTACTGTTGAAATTAGTAATACTATCAACATTAACAACATCGAAGATGGCATTGATGGTAATAATAAAATTATACTGATAATGATGATAATGACAGTTACACTTATGATAATTGTTATCATTATTATTTCTATTATCATAAATGATAATAGTAAAAATAATAGTTACGGTGATAATGATGGTGATGACGATGATAATGGTGATAGTGATAATAAGGATGATGATAATGATTATGAAGATCATAATTATGATGACCATCACCATCAGGATTATCATTATTATCACTAGCGCCATCGTCATCGTAATCGAATTGTGTATCCCTTCCATTATTCGCGGGATTTGCCTGGTCCCGCTCCAGTTTCCCGCCATTACGTGTGTTGCCATTTCTTACTTTTCAATATATATATATATATATATATATATATATATATATATATATATATATATATATATATATTTTTTTTTTTTTTTTTTTTTTTTTTTTTTTTTTTTTTTTTTTTTTTTTTTCAGAAGAAACTATAAAATGAAATAAAATTATGTATAGTATTTTAGGAATGATGCATTATTGATTACATGTACTCCAAGGTCTAGTGACTAGTGGAAAACGCATCATGGAGAATATATATAAGAATGAATAAGAATGTCGCATTGATTATTTATTTATTTATTTATTTGATGTGGAATGAATTCTTGTTGATTTAGAACACCTACATGTCCACATTTGCTTCTATAATAAAATTGGATACTCATATTTGAATCAATTTACAAATATAGATATATATTTGTAAAAACAAAAGGAATTATAGATTTATGTTGAAAGTGAAACTGTTTACTTATTCCTTTCTAGCCTCCGTAGGTGAAAGGGGCTCTAAAAGCTCTTATAATATGTCTGAAAATAATATATGCGGGTCATTATTATTATTATTATTATTATAAAAACGAAATATCATCCCCCCTTCGTCATAGGAATATTATAGCCATATTTTTTTACTGATACTTTTGAAAAAGGTGTTTTGATAAAATGAGTGTATACAGGCAGTACACAGCCTAATCTTCGACATATAAAAGAAGACCGATCCCGCGGATGTTGCACAAATCTTCAATACAACAAGAAGTGGCGGGGATGCAAAAGCGGGTCCTGGTTTTGTTTCGGGGGTAGATTTGCTTGACTGGTCCCTAGGGTGGGTACTAGTGCCACCTGTGCGGCACCCAAGGTGGGTTTAATTTCAGAGCATGGGAGCTCCTCCTGGGGAATTATGACTCTTTCATTCACTTGTTATAATACTTAAGTCGTAAGTTGTGTTTTACTCTCTTGTGGGACTTACATGTGTCATCTGACAGTATTTAGTAGTGTTGTAGTAGACTAGCATATTATTATTTTAATATTTTTTGTATGCTCGTCAATAAATACGAAAGAAATAATCATCATTAATGAAAATAATTGGAGAGATAGGGAAAAGGAAGGAGACCTGAGTGCCACATTACAAGGCAGCTATGCAGGGTCCAACTGCAGATGATGCACATAATTTGGATAAACTTCCTCTTCTTATTTACTTACACATTCTGCATATCCGTTACTATAGAGCCAGAGGTTGGTATCTTGCTGTGTGTCAATGTCCTCTGAGTAGAGTGCTTAGGAGAGACCATGGAAGAGCGTCCTTCAAGGCTTTTTATCCTGTAGCTGCTAGGAGAGGGTGGTGCCATCTGTGTTTGGGAATTTAGACTAAACCTACTTTGAATAATATTACTAAATAGTTATTACTCAAAGCGTAATGATAAAAAATACAGCGATCTGCTCTCCTCTAATGTAAAATATGCTATGACGACTAATGGCAACTATGCGTTGCCACCCATCCTCAGGGCAAAAACTCATTTGGCATGTAATGTTGCCACCCATCTGCAATGCGTTGATATATCAAAATAAAACATTTTAAAAGACTTTAAAGCCCCTTTCATAGGAAGCTAGGAATGGAGAGATAAACATGGCTTGGAAAAGGCTTTCCCATTGAACAACAGAATATTCTCAGTGATTTTATCATAAGTCAAATTTATTAGAATATTTTTGTTTGGGTATCGTGGTTTTGCAATCACAGGCACCTTTGTTTCTTAAATTAAGGCATCTTCTTTGTCAGACATTAGGGACTTTTAGCCAAACAATCGATTTATTTGATTGATTGATATTTATAGGAAGATTAATTACTTTTTATCGACTTATTTAGATGCATATCTTAAAATGAGCTGCATTACAACTTATGATTGGGAACCTTATTAATCAGCTAGCAAGCAAATCACTTGCTAGGACAAACCATTCACATTTTCTCAATATCATTTAACTGTTTTTCTACTGATTAATATGAATATGAGGTTATAGATCAAATATAAACTTGTGTTGAATTCAATGGCGAAGTCAAATTGTTTCAATTTTATGATTATAACGGTGTTTTGATGACTGAAATTGACCCATAATAAAAACAAACCAATAATATTGATATGATACAGATGTTAATATCAGATGAACAGAAGTAACTAATAAGGCCATAATTTGACATTGTAAATGTTGAGTGTTTTGGACTCTTGCAAGTAGCTAATGCTTCAGCCATTTACCAACTTTGCTTTGAAACTGAAAATATAACCTTATGTCTAAACTAAAAATAAATGTGTTGGTCCCACCTACAGAAGTGCATAACAGTGGAATTCTAGCAAGAAAGGACAGTCAATTGGACTTCAATTTGCAAGTAACTTCAACACTTTGGTAGATCCCGTGTGGTCTAGTGGCTAGGATACGCGGCTCTCACCCGCGAGGCCCGGGTTCGATTCCCGGCACGGGAAAGTTTTCTGGAGGACCTACTTCCTTCACCAATGTACTAGTCCAAGAATAAGTGGTGCTTGAGAAAATCAAAACCGTACCAATGCAGCGATCTTAAATAGAACAATGCATAGTGAACTTGGGAGAGACAAAGATAATACTTAATGTGGATTTTCTGCTGAATGTTACTATAATATGCCCAATACATTACAACATGCAAACCAGGGACAGCAACCTCAAATATTTTCTTTATCTTCTAAGTGGACTCCTGTTAAGGTGTAGCAACGTCGCAGACACGAGTGGTTTGTATACTACTTAATATTGGCAGATAATAATATGTAAATAAGAGAAAGATAAAAGTATTACAGAAAATTTGGCTAAAATATACATTTTTTGAATCTATTTATAGGTGATTAACCATTGTTTTTTTCCTTTTTTTTTTTTTATATCATGCCAAAGAAGAACCTAATGAAAACTACTATATACATGCTCCAAGTCAATGGGAACTTTGGCACATATGTCTCCTAAAGGAGACATGTTTTTCATACAGTTTCTGGAGCAACTATTAACTTTCTGTAGCTGAATATGCCCAACAACATCTACCAATTGGTGAGGGTAGGATGTCATTCTTAACTGGGTCCTTAGCCACAGTGGCGGAACTTTGTAGTAAGTGCTCAAGAGCTTTATTTAAACGTAAAGTGAAGACTGCAGGCCATGCTGGGTGACCTGGAGCTCCAAAGAGAGGAATCTTGAACCTCTCCATCTGCCAGGAGGTATGGTGATGCCACATGATATTAACCACTAATACGTACTAAACTAAAAAAAAAAGTGCCGATGGGATCATGCACAGACTAAGATTTGTGGCCTGATGCCACTTTATCTATGGGAGTGAAAAAACACACTTCCTTTACAGAAGCCCCTGATTACTGGTACTGGGCTAGTATGACGGTTATGCTTGACTTTCAACTCATGGGAGAGCCTAGAGGCTTCTCAGTCACCACAAGTTTCAGTTATTATGATCATATGAGTAAGCTTTAATTAGCTTAAAGCAACAACAGGACTTTTGAGTCCGAGTGAAGATTACTTCACTGAACTTAACCAACTGTTCTAAGGTTGGATCTGGCAGATGTGAAAGTTAGAAACTGTCTTACTCGTTGTAGATGGCACACCACTGGTGAAAATGGTAATGTAAAAAATATCAATAGTTTGAAGAATATACTAAGAAAGAAAATTCCTCCTAAAACAGAACATTGTAGTTGTAATAACATGAGTAGTGACATCATTAGTAAAAGAAAGGCTTACACAAAGACTGTGCCAACAAAACATAACAATTCCATTTCCTAGAATAACAACAAAGCAATTGTGGGGTTTGCTCTTTGTACCTCTGTACCCATGAGGAAGTCGATTCACAGATATTCGTACATGCCTGTAATGTAGGACCACAAGTCTCAGATGATTGACACTAATGATACAGAGGCTGTGATAACCACTTTGATTGTGATTCCTTATCACATTGCAACTGGCGTGGAATAATGTGAGTTGCAATTAGTATGAGATCAGAGAAAATTAAGCCGCTGCTGACGATCCACATCACTTCTGGATGTGATATTGTGTCACGTTGCAATGGCTAGGAAAATAAGAAAAATATTGCAGATATGAAATGATGTTAATGAATCCTTACCCACTTTTGCAAATGCAGTGCCCATCTGCAATTGAGGAATCTGATGTAAAAGTTCTCGACTCTGTTGCATGACATGACAAGTAAGTCCGCCTCTTTAGATGGGACAAGTCATGATTTTTGCATAATAGCAGTGGCTAATAAACTTTAATCCCACCAAACTAAGTGCACTGAAGGAACATATCAAACGAGCTGTCAATCAAGCCGGGAATATTCGGGGCAAGTGTTCCATCTATCAGCCAGGCGCTCAATGTCCTTCAAAGTAGGGAAAGTTTAAAGAAAATAATTATGAGAATGTATGTGATTGAACCCATTTCTAAAAGCTGCTGGGATCAGATAAAATTGTAAAAGTCGTAATTATGAAAGTAATAGCAACAACAACAATAATAATGTGGTTCAAGAAGTAAAGATTGGATTATGTCAGAAGTAACCAGGTTAAATTATAAGTGTTCACATCAAATTCAGTCCTATGAATAGTTACCATAATCAACTTAAGCAATAGTATCGGCATATGTCACACGTGAGGAAGCCATCTGGCAGCCATCTTGGAAGCTGGTACTTTTCTTCTCAAAATGCAATTAATAGTATGTATGTCAGCCAGATTTCATGCTTTCATCATGAACTGAACAACTATTTTATCTGTTCAACTATGCCTGTTATTTAATTGATACATTATTGCGACATAGTATTTTTGCGACATGGCTACACCTTTAGAGGGCACACAGGGTGAAGGGACTTTTTTACTTTTCCTAATTTAGATATAGTGCCTATGTGGACATGTGGACCCAGTTTAGTAGAGCTGTGTAAAGTAATACTTATATATATACTATAATTATCACTTCCTGGCTCACAGTGCATTTGTCTAATTTTGACCACTGATACCACTGTCCAAAAGTTTTTCAACTACATGGTTGTTTCACAAATAAGCTACGTAGAAAACTTTCCCGTGCCGGGAATCGAACCCGGGCCTCGCGGGTGAGAGCCGCGTATCCTAGCCACTAGACCACACGGGATATTGTTTTAAAGGTTTATCCTCAGAGTCCATAATCGTCATTTGTAAAGACAATTTATCAATATATTATTTTCTATTGATGCTTATTAGCTGACGAATGCACTGTCAGTTGCAGGGCGAATTATGTGAAAAGCTGTCTAAAATCTGTCATTCTACACCTACATCCCTTTTTGTCTCTACATCTCTTCATTTTCATGAGTGGTAATAATAGCAGGTTTGGATATAGGTTTAGCATGGGTGTGGTTTATATGATGACGTAAA
>BOPN01003603.1:7500-17500 GCA_017312705.2 Penaeus japonicus | reverse complement strand
TGTGTGTGTGTGTGTGTGTGTGTGTGTGTGTGTGTGTTTGTGTGTGTGTGTGTGTGTGTGTGTGCGTATGTGTGTGTGTGTGTGTGTGTGTGTGTGTGTGTGTTTATGGGAGATTAAATTCAATATAAGAACGATAAAATGCATAAGAATGATATTGTCTTCAAAATACTGTATATAAATGTATTTTACATTGAAAAGTAACACAAGTTAGATATCAATTAATAATAAAATTACTGAAAAATGAAAACGTTCGACAGCCAATTTCTCGAAACATGACATATTTTTCCGGTTCATTTTTTCACCAAAATACGTATATATGGGTTCTTTTATAACTTTATTCTATATTATTACTTAGATGCGTATAGCCGTTTTCTTATTATTTTTTTTTCTTTTCTTCTTCACTTGTAACTTCCGTAAAATGATTATCTTTTTTTGCCTTTCCAAATCTTTGTTTATCTTTGTGTTTCCAGTCACGGAATCACGGATTTTTTTTTTCACATAAATCGTCATTTTTACTTCCTATGACAACAAATTTAACCATTTTTAGATCAAACGCCGAGACCTCAAAATAGAATCAAACGGTAAAAGAGGTCAGTTCATTACCCAGACATGGGAGATTTATTAAACGAAAACAAACAAACAAATAAAAACAAAATATGAATTATAGTTTTTCTACGGGCCATGGAGTATCATAATTGAATATGAAAAGGATGGCAATAAATTTGTGTGATTTTATTACTTGTGGCTTTTCGGAGAATGCGTATTTTCACAGAAGGCATAGATCCACTGCCTTTTCTAATTGTACAATACTAACCATTGTACTATGATTAGCAACCTGATAAGAGACCGCTTATAGATAATGATTTTACATTTCATAAATTGAAACACTTGCTGTGTGGAGGGAGAGGGAGAGCAAGGGAGAGAGAGGGAGGGAGGGAGGGAGGGAGGGAGGGAGGGAGGGAGAGAGAGAGAGAGAGAGAGAGAGTGAGAGAGAGAGAGAGAGAGAGAGAGAGAGAGAGAGAGAGAGAGAGAGAGAGAGAGGAAGTTATAATTACGATTATGAATTTCCTTTTTTTAAGTTAATGTATCTGCAGCTAGCCCTATAGTGATGCTAATAATGTTTATTTTGGTTACATTCAGAGATCTTTTTTAATCAGGCGCATGAAATGGCTGCCTCCAGAACTGCGACAGACCAATGCATGGATTCAATTAATGATATGTGATTAGATTAGTCCAATTCATGGATATCTTTTTTATTGAGTGTGGCGATTCATTTTTATTTTTTATTTCTTTAGATTTTTAACAGTGCTCCTTGGAAAAAATGAATAAGTGAAAACAAAAATCTTGTTTTAAAGATAACGAAATATATAAATATCTTATAATTATACTATTAGATTGTCTTTGAGATCTCTAACAGTCAAAATTAAAAAAGGCAAAACCGCTGAAGTAAATATATGTTCCTGATATTACTTTCATTGGCAAAACTTGGACATACAGGAAAAATTAAGTATTCAGAAACTTCATGCCAAGTTTTTTAAGTTATAGGTAATATTTTAGAAATTCGGGTTGCTGCCAATTGGCAACATTGTCAGTTTAAACATTCAAATAAAAGTATACTTCAAACGATTCAGCGTGCTGGTTATTAATTTCAAATTACTTTGTAGTGACTAGGAAAATATAGGCTGTTTTTCTTTCATAGAATTTGGAGGAGAGAGTGAGAGTTAGAGTGAGTGATTGAATTATATGCAACATATGCAAAGAGGTGGTACATTGACCATGGTTTGGCAGAGTAACCATTTGTTTACTGAATAATGAGGGAGAGAGTTTCGTGCAGCCTTTGGATACATATTATGTCATTTCATTGTTTAAGATAGCTTACAGTAAATCAAGTTCTTTTTATCTCTCAGTGCTTGACATGATGCTTGTCCTAGGAAAACATATACTCCTTACATTCCGGAACATTCTGTTTAATATGATTTTTGTGAAATAAATCTTAATCTGTAACATGTGGGCCGTCGGCATATTATCATAACTTCCACTAGTGTTTTTTATAGAGTATTTCTTCATTGGTGTCTGTGTTGTGTGAGCTGTGCCATATGTCTGTTTTACCATACGATTGCTAATCTTTAAAATAGTTTAAATATTTTGGATTAGTAGACCCTGCAATAGGTTTTTGTATGGTAGCAAATCAAACTAGATTTGCATTATTCTCTACTATCCGAACATAAGAAGCATGTTAGTAAAATGTGTGGGTTTATTCATGCCGTTTCCCAGTATGTATACTTTCACATGGGAGAGCATGAATCTGCCTTGTCGAACAAATCTGCATAGCATGTACAAAAAGTTTAAAACAATATTAGTGCACAATGGGCGGAAAACATTATGAACACGAATTGGCCAAGTGGTGAATGGTTTGAACCTTGCAAGGCAGCCAAAGCCAGGCATGCTAATATCTGACTATCGGCAGTTTTTGAGAGTTTTCTTTTCTTTTCTTTTTTATCCCGCAAATAATGTACAGTGTATAATAAACAGTGTATGGGAAGCAAGCTCGACACGCGTCCAAAGGGTAGTGAGCAGCATTCATGTTATTTAGGAATCCGTTTAAAGATTGAAGCGCTTGTGCTTCTTGCGATAGTGAGTACACACTGCAGCATCCAATTACTTGAATACTTCAGGTAGATTCTTGTCGAAAATTTTCCCGTGCCGGGAATCGAACCCGGGCCTCGCGGGTGAGAGCCGCGTATCCTAGCCACTAGACCACACGGGAGATGAAGAAAATAGGGAACAGTTTCTGATAAAATTATAAAAATGGCAGTTTTAGATAAAGTGATTGTTGAAACAGTTGTGGACCGATCAGTTGTGCCTCCTTTGTTCCCTATCTCTCTCTCTCTCTTTGTAACCAGCGCATAGAACCATATGTAGCCCTGGGAAGAAGAACACAACAGTTTAATGGGGTGGCTTGATGATTACATTTACCTACACCCGGTAAGGCTTTGCTATTTGGTCAATATATGTATGTGTATATATGTTATATATTAGGTTTACAAATTTATATATCCCATTCTGTTGTTTTCTTTCTCCATCTGTTGTCCTGTCTCCATTATATATGGCCTGCCCACTGCCACTTCTTTTAAATTTTCTGAACTATTTTCCCTACTTCTGTCTGTCCCCTGATCCATGTTGCTCTTTTTCTATCTCTTAAGATAACTCCTATCAAGAGCCTTTCCATTCCTCTCTGAGCCTTTACTGATCTCCTCTCAAGTGGTCTTAGTCCATGTTTCTGATCCTTATGTTAATTGGGAGGACACATTGGTTAAAGACCTTTCTCTTTAGACATAATGGCAAAAAATATTCCTATGTGTAACGAAAGCACTCCAATCTAGCCTAATTCGTCGTTTTATTTCGGCTTCGCAGGATATATAATCGTCTGAATGAGTTGTCACCCTGTTCAATTGACCTCGACTGTTGAACATGACAACATGACTAGTCTTTTTCCTGTTCATTTTAAGCCCTACCTTCAGACTTCCCTATTCAAAAAGTTAATTAACTGTTGTAGTTAATGTGCTGACTCGCCTAAAAGAAGAATATCATCTGCAAACCTGGGTTGCTTAAGTGTCATCCCCTATCTTAATATCTTTCTCCTTCCATTCTAACATCTTGAATATTTCCTCTAGGCAAGCTGTGAACAGCTTTGTTGAGAGAGGGAGGGAGAGAGCGAGAGGGAAAGAGAAGGACGGAGGGAGGGAAGGAGAGAGTGAGAGAGAGGGAATGAGAAAGAGAGAGGAAGGAAGTGACAAAGAGGGAGGGAGATAGGGGAAGGGAGGGTGGGAGGGAGAGAGAGAAAGGGAGGGTGGGAAGGAGAGAGAGAAAGGGGGAGGGAAGGGGAAGGAAGGAGGGAGTGAGTGAGGGAGAGTGAATCAGAATCAGAATCAAAATCATATATTTCTATTTAGCCAAAATAATAAAAGTTTACGTTTATATCTAAAGTATATACGAAGTTCACTGACTGAGCCCTCCAGGGGAGGGGAGAGAAGGAGGGAAGGGAGAGAGAGGGAGGGAGGAAGAGAGAAAGAGAAGGAGAGAGGGAGGGAGGGAGAGAGAGAGGGGGGGGAAGGGAGGGAGAGAAAGAGGGAGAGAGAGGGAGAGAGGGAGGGAGGGAGAGGGCGAGAGAGAGAAAGAGAGAGAGAGAGAGAGAGAGGGAGAGAGGGAGTGAGAAAGAGGGAGGGAGGGAGGGAGAGAGAGAGGAAGGGAGAGGAATAGAAAAAGAGGGAGGGAAGAGAGAGAGAGAGAGAGAGAGAGAGAGAGAGAGAGAGAGAGAGAGAGAGAGAGAGAGAGGGAGAGAGAGAGAGAGGGGGAGAGAGGAGGGAGGGGGAGAGAGGGAGGGAGAGGAAAGGAGGGAAGGAGGAAGAGAGGGAGTGATATATATATATATATATATATATATATATATATGTATGTATATATATATATATATGTGTGTGTGTGTGTGTGTGTGTGTGTGTGTGTGTGTGTGTGTATGTGTGTGTGTGCATGAAAAAGTAAAATACTTTTATAGCAATTTATACCACTCAAACGATGAACCTCGAATGTGGACAAACACAATACGGTAAAGGAAATAAAAAAGGCATGAAAAGAGGAAAAACACCAGGAGAAGATGGCCTTAGTGTAGATCCTATTCAAGATGGAGGAGAGATGCCGGCAGTAAAACTAGCCAATCTGTTTAACAAATGCCTAGGCTCCAGTAAAACTCCGAAATCTTGGAAAAGCGCAATAATAATTTTAATTAACCAAAAAGGGGACACAAAAAAACTAAAGAATTATCGAACTATAATCCCCCTTTCAGTAATCTATAGACTGTTGACAAAAATCATCACAACCCGCAACTCCGATACAGGTACTAACCCAAATAAGAGAAGAAACTAACGAATATAAGAAGCCTCTGTGTAAAGCATTCGTCGATTATGAGAAGGCATTCGACTCGGTACAGGTAGCGGCTGTACTGGATGCATTTCTTGAAAAAGAGGTATAGATCTTTTGTAGATTATTAGAGGGTATAAAAAGCCGTGGGACAACGGCCATTAAAATCCACGGAAAGACCGATTATATACAAATAAAAAGAGGTGTTAGACAGGGCGACACAAAATCACCAAAGCTTTTCACAGCTTGTCTAGAGGAAATATTCAAGAAGTTAGAATGGAAGGAGAAAGGGATGAAGATAGGAGATGAACACTTAAGCAATCTAGGATTTGCAGATGGCATTGTTCTTTTAAGCGAGTTATTTAACTATTTGAATAGGGAAAGTCTGAAGGTTAGCATTAAATTGAACAGGAAAAAGACTAGTCATGTTCAACAGTCGAGCCCAATGGAACAGGGTGAGATACGGTACTAATAACATCAAACGAGTATGGTTACATGGGACAACTCATTCAAACGAATACATTCTGCGAAGCCGAAATAAAACGACGAATTAGGCTAGGTTGGAGTGCTTTCGGTACAGATAGATATATTTTACGAGGTTCTCTGCAATGATGTCTAAAGAGAAAGGTCTTTGTAACCAATGTGTCCTCCCCGTCATAGCATATGAGTCAGAAACATGGACTACGACCATTTGAGAGGAAATTAATAAGTGCTCAGAGAGGAATGGAAAGGCTCATGATAGGAGTAGAGAAAATAGTTAAGAGAATTAAAAAGACGTGGCAGTGGGCAGGCCATATATAACGGAGACAGGACACACACACATACACACTCAATATATATATATATATATATATATATATATATATATATATATATATATATATATATACATATATATATACATACAAATATATATATATATATATATATATATATATATATATATACATATATATACATATATATACATATATATATACATATATGTATATATATACATATGTATTTACATACGTACATACATATATACATATATATATATATATATATATATATATATATATACATACACATATATATACATACATATATATATATATATATATATATATATATATATATATATATATATATATCGAGCAAAAGATAATCTAAACCACTGATTGCTACGAATCTTAAGGCTTAATATGTTAATTCATTGATGAAAAGCAAGCATTCCCTTATGACCTGATATATACTGCTTTCATTTCCTCTTCCACCTCAGGCCAGCCTCTGTTTGTTAGCCCAGATGCCTTGGGCCAGAGGAAGTTATCCAAAGTTACCTTTGTCACCATACAAATGTGAATATACCCAAGGTTAATCGAGACAGACAGGAGAGAAGGAAGACCGCAGAGATCAGAACAAAGAGAGAGAGACAGAGATAGGGAACAAAGGAAGCACAACTGATCGGTCCACAACTGTATCAACAACCACTTTATCTAAAACTGCCATTTTTATGATGTTATCAGTAACTGTTCGCTTAATATTCATCCCGTGTGGTCTAGTGGCTAGGATACGCGGCTCTCACCCGCGAGGCCCGGGTTCGATTCCCGGCACGGGAAACTTTTCGACAAGAATCTACCTTAAGTACCACAAGTAGCACAAGTGCTTCAATCTGTAAACGCATTTCTAAATAACATGAAAGTTGCTCACTACCCTCCGGACGCGTGACGAGCTTGCTTCCCATACACTGTTTATTATACACTGTACATTATTTGCGGGATAAAAAAGAAAAGTAAAGAAAACACTCAAAAACTGCTGATAGTTAGATATTAGCATGCTGGCTTTGGCTGCCTTGCAAGGTTCAAACCATTCACCACTTGGCCAATTCGTGTTCATAATGTTTTCCGCCCATTGTGCACTAATATTGTTTTAAACTTTTTGCACATGCTATGCAGATATTTTCGACAAATCAGTAACCATTACTGTAAATTACCATAAAATGATGGTAACAGTAATGCATCAGCTAATGTTGCATGCGTAAAATGTGACATCTAAAGGGCATCTATGATGTGATATTATTTATATGGATGTTATTCGTATGAGCATCTTCTATAATGTGAGTTTATTTATGATTATATCGTACGTTGTAACTCCGAAATCACGATGAAATGTCAAATATGAATATGCTATTTAAAGTGTGGGTGCAAAAACAGGAGAGAGCTTCCCCACATATCTCTCATGCTATCTCTTTTGCCATAAGTAAAAGCATATGTGTTTCTAGTCTCTGGAATTTATACAAACACGCTCTACCATTATTTAGTTTCACTTGAATATTCATTCATATAGTATGAATTGTGTGTGTGTGTTTGTGTGTGTGTATATATATATATATATATATATATATATATATATATATATATAAACATTAATATATTTCATATGACGCTTACTAGATTGTAACGCTAGGGATAATACTTGAGGCAGATTCATGCTCCCCCATGTGAAAGTATACATACTGGGAAACGGAATGAATAGACACACATTTTATTAACATGCTTCTCTTGTTCGGATAGTAGAGAATAATGCAAATATAATTTGATTTGTTACCATACAAAAACCTATTGCAGGGTCTACTAATCCAAAATATTTAAACTATTTTAAAGATTAGCAATCGTATGGCAAAGCAGACATGGCACAGCTCATACAACACAGACACCAATGAAGAAATACTCTATAAAAACACTAGTGGAAGTTATGATAATATGCCGACGGCCCACATGTTACAAATAAGCAGATTTTTTGCACAAAATTTATATTAAATAGAATGTTCCGGAATGTAAGGAGTATGTGTTTTCCTTGGGCAAGCATCATGTCACGTAATGAGAGATAAAAAGAACTTGATTTATTAAAAGTTATCTTAGACAATGAAATGACATAATATGTATTCAAAAAGCTGCACGGAACTCTCTCCCTCATTATTTAGTAAACAAATGGTTACTCTGCTAAACCATGGTCAATGTACCACCTCTTTGCATGTGTTGCATATAATTCAACCACTCACTCTTACTCTCACTCTCTCCTTCAAATTCTATGAGAGAAAAACAGCCTATATTTTCCTAGTCACTACAAAGTAATTTGAAATTAATGATCATATCTAAAGGACACTAACCAGCACGGTGAATCGTTTGAAGTATACTTTTATTTGAATGTTTAAACTGACAATGTTGCCAATTGGCAGCAACTCGAATTTCCAAAATATTACCAATAAACCTAAAAATAAGATAATATGCGATATTGATATGTCACTTGACATGAAGTTTCTAAATACTTAATTTTTCCTTTATGTCCATTAAGTTTTGCCAATGAACGTAATATCAGGAGCATATATTTACTTCAGCGGTTTTGCCTTTTTAGTTTTGACTGTTAGAGATCTCAAAGACAATCTAATAGTTTATTTGTAAGAAATGTATATATTTCGGTAACTTTAAAACATGATTTATTTTCCAAGGAGCACTATTAAAAATCCAAAAATAAAACAAAAATAAAAAAATGAATTGCCACACTCAATAATAAAAAGATAATCTATGGATTGGACTAATGTAATCACATATTAATTGAATTCATGCATTGGTCTGTCGTATTTCTGGAGGCAGTGATTTTCCTTTTCTGTAGATCTTTCACTTTTTATTAGACTTTTTAATTGTATAATAGTAATTTCTGTTCTTCACCCTATCATTCTTGCACAATGTCGTAATTCTAACTTCCTTTTTCTCTCCTTCTCTCCCTCCCTCCCTCTCTCTCTCTCTCTCTCTCTCTCCCTCTCTCTCTCCCCCCCCCTCTCTCTCTCCCTCCCTCCCTCCCACCCTCTCTCTCTCCCTCCCTCCCTCCCTCTCTCCCTATCTCTCTCTCTCTCTCACTCCCTCTCTTCCTCCTTCCCTCCTTTCCTTTCCCTTCCTCTGTCTCTCTCTCTCCCTCCCTCCCACCCTCTCTCTCTCTCCTTCCCTCTCTCCCTATCTCTCTCTCTCTCTCCCTCTCTCCCTCCCTCCCTCTCTCCCTCTCTTTCTCTCTCTCTCTCCCTCCCTCTCTTTCTCTCTTCTTCCCTACCTCTCTCTCCTTCCCTCCTTCTCTCTCCCTCTCCCTTCCTTCCTCTCTCTCCCTCCTTCTCACTCCCTCCCTCCTCTTTATCTATCTCTCTCTCTTTATCTCCCTCCCTCCCTCTTTCTCACTCCTTCCCCCTTTCTCTCTCTCCTTCCCACCCTCCCTTTCTCTCTCTCCCTCCAACCCTCCCTCTATCTCACTCCCTCCCTCCCTCTCTCTTTCTCATTCCCTCCCTCTCTCTCCCTCCTTCCCTCCTTCTTTTTCCCTCTCCCTCTCTCCCTCCCTCTCTCACCAAAGCTGTTCACAGCTTGCCTAGAGGAAATATTCAAGAAGTTAGAATGGAAGGAGAAAGGGATTAAGATGGGGGATGAACACTTAAGCAACCTAGATTTGCAGATGACTTTCTTTTAGGCAAGTCAGCACATTAACTACAACAGTTATTTAACTATTTGAATAACGAAGTCTGAAGGTAGGGCTTAAAATGAACAGGAAAAAGACTAGTCACGTTGTCATGTTCAACAGTCGAGCTCAATTGAACAGGGTGAGGTGCTAGAAGCAGTAGACGAATTTGTAAACAGGACAACTCATTCAGACGAATACATCCTGCGAAGCCGAAATAAAATGACGAATTAGGCTAGGTTGGAGTGTTTTCGTTACACATAGGAATATTTTACGAGTTTTTTTTTGCCATTATGTCTAAAGAGAAAGGTCTTTAACCAATGTGTCCTCCCAATTAACATACGGATCAGAAACATGGACTAAGACCACTTGAGAGGAGATCAGTAAGGGCTCAGAGAGGAATGGAAAGGCTCATGATAGGAGTTATCTTAAGAGATAGAAAAAGAGCAACATGGATCAGGGGACAGACAGAAGTAGGGAAAATAGCTAAGAAAATTAGAAAGAAGTGGCAGTGGGCAGGCCATATATAATGGAGACAGGACAACAGGTGGAGAAAGAAAACAATATATAAATATATGCATATATATATATATATATATATATA
>BOPN01003602.1:150000-153766 GCA_017312705.2 Penaeus japonicus | reverse complement strand
ATATATATATATATATATATATATATATATATATATATATATATATGCGTGTGTGTGTGTGTGTGTGTGTGTGTGTGTGTGTGTGTGTGTGTGTGTGTGTGCGTGTAATTTCTTTTACCTGTTTCTCGTTCAGCCTAAATTACACCACTTTCCTTACAACTCTTTATGTCATTCCCTGCAGACAGTTTTCACCAAGAAACCTTCACCAATGGCCTATTCCGGAAGGAAATTTAGATATAACAATCACATTTTTCATTACTTCTTAAAGAAAAGTGATACTGTACAAGGTGATTTTGTAAAACATGGTTAGTCAGACACACATAATTATGCATAGTGACAGACAAAAACATGCGTGCCTACAGCTTCAAAAGTAGCAACAAATTTTGTAAAATATATTATACGTATAAAACTTGTACTATCCTAATGACCACCATAATGAAAAGAAATAAAAACAATTCTGTAGAAAATAATAGACAACTAGATAGATATTACTGTGAATGAGTAAATACATTTAGATACGTAGATGAATAAAATTAATATATTGACTTCCCAGCAATGTCAAAGAGAGGGAGAGTAAGAGAAAGAGAAAAGAAAAAACACATTAGGCGTAACGTGACAAAAATTCCTCCTGCCTTGAAGTTAACCTTGGAAACCTGTTTGTTTGTGTGTCTGTTCCCTGATGACGTATGTCTACTTTTGGTGTGTCTATGTGCTTATTTGACGCTTTTGTTTACATGGAATTGCCCTTGCATTTGTTTTTTCTGGTTTGCCTTTTTTTCTTGTGTTTTACATAGGTTTGGATGGTATATGTCTTCACTTTTTCTTTCGTATTTGTATGCGTGGTTTGTAGTTTCTAATCACATGTTCATACGTTTGGATGCTCATGCTTATCTTTTTGTGTGTTTTCAAATTTCTCTTATAGTGTTTATATACACGGCTTTTTGTTTGCATATTTTCCTATTTTTCAAATGTTTTATTGTTTATTTTTGTGTTTGTATACAGGTTTTAATTATATTTTCCATTCCTTTGCATGTTTGTTTTGCGTGTTTAGTTTCTATTCACATTTAATTTTATTGAGAGATTTTTTATTTTCTGTTTCTTATATTTGTTTTATACTATTGTGACGGTGGTACATATATTAAGGACTTCACTTCGTGTGTGGATTCTGTATTCCTTTTGGGTAAGAGGACAACATACAGTTGTATCAAAAGGAAAAACGAGAAAAATAACAACAATTCAATGATAAACAAAATAATGTTAAAGAAAACAAGAATAGGATTCATGATCCCAATTCATTATAGAGTCAATGAATAAAGTAAAAACGCTGAAAGTAGATAAGGAACACAGAGAGTTCTAGGAATACCAACAGTACGTCGAACAAGCAATACGTAACATCTATGACTCACAGGTAGAAAAGAATGAGGCAGGTGTAAGCCCAGGTAAAACAGGTCCAGGTATAAGGGCTACTGGCCGGAGCGCAACACCTGTAAGGAAATGCCTCTTCACGACTGCAGGAAAACGTTAACTTAAATATTGCTCATACCCTTTTTTTGTTCAAGTCCTAAATTAGGTGTCTATTTCCCTTTTGTTGTACGTATTCGAGAAAGAGAGGGAGAAAGGGAGAGGGGGGTACAGAGAAACACACAGACACGTAGACAAAAAACGAGAGTGTATTAAAAAGAAGAAAAACACAGATATATATTAGATATGATGAAAATGAACACATCTTGATAGAGAGAGACATAGACATATAGACACACACGCAGCTATAGAGACATTCTGGAGGAAGCAGTCGACACCAAATACAAACGGACAGAAAGAGAAAGACAGATCGAAGGAGAGGCAAGAGGGAGACTGGAAGCAGAGGCCAAGCAAAGGGAGAGTTTGGCAACCAGCTTCCGTCCCCGACCCGAGGGAAACACATTTCACAATTAAAGGAAATTCAGCGCCTGCGAGTGACCGTAAGATGACCTATGATCGTGGGTGTGTGTTGCTGGTGAAGGGCTTCCAAGGTAACGCAGACTTTCGTGTTATTTCGCCTCAATTGTTTCATTTTTATTATCATTATTATCATCATTATTTTTTTTATTGTCTTACCTAGTTATGGCGAAGTTTTCTGAGGTAACGTCAAGTATCATGTTATCTATCCTTGAATCTTTTTCCTTCTTATGTTTTCTTCTGTTCTTTACCTCGGTTGACTTTCTTCTTTTTATGCCTCTTCTATTCAAACAAGAAACGATTTTTATTTCTGCTTCAGTCAATCCGATAATCTAACGTATTCTGACAGCATGAAAATGTATAGCACGGTCCTTCTCCATTTAATGGATCTGGGTAATCCTTTCTGTTATCTCATCCTATATCATATTTCCTTCCTTGAAATCCTCTTCCCAGTTGAAAGTCATTCCGGCGAATAGGAAAGGACGACTAGCCTGGCACTGCCACCTCGCCTCACCAACAGGAAATGTTAGATGTGTTCCCGTCTTCCCTCTGTTTAGTGGAAGGTCACTCGGATCGATCCCTCTCGCGGTTGCAACCGTCTTCAACTTTCGTCATTCATTTCGATTTCATTTAGCGTAGATCAGTATGAAAGAGAAAGTTTGAGGAGATGGTTGATAGGATTAGACTTTCTGAAATGATGATTGTAATGATAACGAATAATAAAAACAGCAAACATGGCAATAGCAATAATAACAAAAACAAAAACAACAATAATAACAATAACAATCATAATCACAATCATTATTATAGAGATAACGATGATAATGCTCAAAATGATTAATATCATCATCACAATAATCATGATGATGATGATAAACTTAATGACACTGATATACTTAATCGATAAATTACAAACTGAAAAGAGAGGAAGAGTAGAAAAAGCACAGTAAGATTAAACCTTTCCAAAATCCCAGTTTTCTCTGGGATAGGATTGCGGTGTATGACGTCACACGCCAAGGTGACCCTCCCCCTCGCCCAAGCAATGTCCCGCTTGTGTGTGTGCATGTTTGTTAGAGTTTGTCCATGTGTGTGTGTGCGCGTGTGTTTGTTTGTTTATGCGTGTTTTTGTTTTGTGTGTGTGTGTGTGTGTGTGCATGTTTGTTAGAGTTTGTCCATGTGTGTGTGTGTGCGTGTGTTTGTTTGTTTATGCGTGTTTTTGTTTTGTGTGTGTGTGTGAGTGTGCATGTTTGTTAGAGTTTGTCCATGTGTGTGTGTGTGCGTGTGTTTGTTTGTTTGCGTATGTGTGTGTGAGAGACAGAGAGAGAGTTTGTGTGTGTGTGTTTGAGTGACCGATTGAATTTGTGTGTGTGCATTTGTGTGTGCGTGTATATGTGTATATGTGTGTCTGCATGTGCACAGGAAAGCCCGATGCACGCCGGGGCAAGGTGACCTCTTGGCTGTGTGCATGTCGCGAGGGGCAAGAGTAGTAGGATGTTCTTTTGTTCTCTCTTAGGATCGGAGGACTGGAGTGTAGGATGAGGGATCAGGAGCAGCGTAAGATGTCAGGAGGGGAATCGCAGGTGGGATGCTCAGATGGGCGTGAGAGGGATGAGGGCAGAGGGTTGGCTATTTGGGTATGAGGTTCGCAAGGCAAGAAGGGGATCAGAAGTTGGAACTGAGTGGTTGAGAGAAAGGGGGGGGGGGGAGATTATATATGTGTGTGTGTGTGTGTTTGTGTGTGTGTGGGTGTGTGTGTGTGTGTGTGTGTGTGTATATATACATGTGTGTGTGTTTATAGGGGTTAGGGGGAGGGGGTAGTGAAGGCAGG
>BOPN01003602.1:132500-135000 GCA_017312705.2 Penaeus japonicus | reverse complement strand
TATATATATATATATATATATATATATATATATATATATATATACTGTATATATATATACATATATATACATATATATACATATATATATATAAATATATATATATATATATATATATATATATATATATATATATGTATATATATATATATATATATATATATATATATATATATATATATATATATATATATATATATTATGATCAGTTGATACATTGGAAATTATTTGGTATTACATTAAGTTTATTAAATTTCCCATAAAATGAGACTTTTTGTTATTTGTCATTTCACAGCTAGGGATTATTTTGAGGGAAAAAATATAATGGGAATTACAAGGAAAATCGTATATGGCTTTTTCTAGGAATGTCAGATTTAGATATTTCTGCAGATCCGATAGTTCTTCGGGCTTTGCCACATGCTATGAAGTTATTTGTATTTCTTTTTTTTTAATTCAGCTAATATCACTTACGGAAACATGGATTCTACTCACTTTACTGGCGCTCTACTCAAATACAGTTATAAACTGGTTTATCATTATTACCTTCTTTAGTAACATTACCTTTTTTGGGGGGATGAAAATGTATTTCTTCTTCAATTCACACAAAAAAAAGTTGCGACCACTAAAATACCAAGAAATCACCCTACTTTTCTTTTCTTTTTATCAAATCATCTTCATTTAACTATTTAACGACGAATGAACCAATTTTATAACATCTAAATTCGCTGTCAAGAAGATAGTGACGCTGTGAAGAGAGAGGGGGATCGGAAGAAAACCTAGAGCAAAATGGCGCAAGGGGTGGAGCTCATGTGGAACAAATCTAAGGATATTTTGCAGTACCTTTTTGACGTATAGCCTGCTGATTGGAGACAAACAATGAAAGTTAAAACGAAAACGGTGATGCAACAAAGAGAAAAGGAAGAAAAGTAACCATGAGAGAAAGAAACTAATGGTCAGTGTGAGTATCAAAGGACAGCTATAATTTACTAGTTACATATTTCAGAAATTATACTTAGCGCAGATTGGACCTCAATATTTCGCGCTAATAAGAGCAATGATATGGAATTCAAGAAATTCCAGACCAAAAGGTAGAAAGAGCACAAATATTGCAAGATATCCAATAAAACAAATCACACTCTTGTAAGACTGAAGAAAATCAATGTTTACAAAAAGATCTCGAAAATCAGGACTGGAATCGTCTTATGTAAGATGGTTATCAAGAAGCCTGTGAATTAGCAATATCTTAATGGAAAGTTAATATGAAATATATATCTGCTATAATATGATATAATATATTATAAAATATATTTATTTTTGATATGATATAATATAATATTTCTCTCTATATGTATGATATGTAATATATAAATAATATATATATATATATATATATATATATATATATATATATATATATATATATACAGATAACAGTGGGATGATGAATTCAAAGTCTAGCTGTTGAAATCTGTGACATCCAATTCATGTTTGTACATCAAGTTCTAGTCTAGTAAAAGAAAAGTCCTTATATCGATTTTACTTTATGTAAAGAATATTCGAACAAAAATCTGTATTTCTTTAGATGGCACCTGCCACATTGAAAAAAATAGAATCACACTTAGTACTTGACGTCAGAATTTACAGCAGTTGCACTTTGCTTCAACCTGACAAGTGACATAAAGATATCTGCTACTGCTTGCATTTGAATAAGAAAGATGTCAAAGATGCCAAAGTTGTAAATAAAGTAACAGAACGAGGTACTCAGCTCTGCTCAGACATTATACGAAGCAAGAGTGAAGGTGCGAGGAATGATATGACACGAGTTATAGAATATTATCAACAAACACTTGATAGAATTCCTCTTGTGTATTAATTATGTATATTATATAATACTCAGTTTATTTATTCCATTATAGTATATACCAATAATAGCAATGATAATGATGATATACAATACTGTTGAGATTAAAGATTCCCTGCGGGGTTTGGGAACCACCCAGGAAAGATAGCTTTATTGACAGGTGACGTCATCCTTCAGGCGAGGACCGGCGATGTCACATGAATCGGCGCCTAACAAAAATCATCGGCTCACACTCTTCATTGTCCGATCGAAACGAAAAGCATTTTTTTTTTATTGAGAAAGTAAAGTGGAACACAAATCTCAACCTGGTTTTATTTCTTTTACCAGAATAGACGTGTGTGACCACATTTTGTTTCTCATATCACTGCCGAGGGTGTGTCTGATAACACCTTACTTTTATTTTTTTCGATTTTGTTTTTTTATAGTTGAAAATTGAATTCTCCAATAACCAAGAATGAAGGAGTACTCAGTAAAAATCGAAAAAAAACAGAGGGTTACGTTTATATCATGCAAATTAATTAGTAAAAAAAACAAAATTTAATAAGGAAAAATACTCATATCTGTAATCTTATGGGGTCAGTGGTTCTTATCCTGGCGGGGGGGGGGGGGGGTGAGAGGGAGGAAAGTTCTCTAATTTTT
>BOPN01003602.1:97500-102500 GCA_017312705.2 Penaeus japonicus | reverse complement strand
ATCAATTCAATTACAAAACTAGGTGTAAATACTAATCATATGAGTATTATATATATACACAAAGATTGATTGATTATTGATTTTTTTTTTTCTCTTTTTTCTTTGATGATTTTTCTTATATGCTCTTGAAGCAGCCATGATTCTGAATTAGCAAGTAAGCATCATTCCTTGGAACAATAAGCAGAAATTCATCTTTGGCAAGAAAAATACCTACCTTCTATCTAGATCATTAACATACTTCCTGAAGAAACTTCCATCCCCAGTCTGAGATCTGGGTGATCCAGATTCGTAATCTGAGTGGAAGTCGTCACCTAAATCTGGAGATCCCATACGAAACTCGGGTCTTTTCTGACTGTGAATCAGAAAATAAAACAGAAAACATTTTAATTCCTATGTTAAAATGTGTACTCCCCTTCAAATAGCCATTTAAATATCTTAGTCTGTGAAATATATATTGATAGAAATGACAGAAAAATACCTAAAATTATGTCTTTAAGATTAATATATCATGATATAGAATTATCAAACTGCTAATCTGTCATATCAATCTTGCAGGTTGCATATAAAAATAAAGATATGATTTTTAACAAAAACAGACCATCCACATCATTCTCACCTTCGTCTGTTTATGCTGGCTACACACTCGCCTGTACTGGGATCCCACACGCGAATAATCCCCGCAAGACATGATGATACCAAGAGAACCCCATCTGTACACATGCACTCAACATCATGAGGATGGCCAGCCAATACCAAAGGCAGAGCATCTCCAATAATCTGCAGAGTAAATGTATATAGCCTCATCTTAAAAATATGTACATCTAATAATCTATCGTAATTCAGCATAAAGACTTACATCTCAAGCAAGAGTTTTTATCAAACAATGATTCACAAATTAAATATTACAATTAAATACTCCATCTTGACACTCTCCCAAGGCCATCAGCTCTTTATAGGTATGAAATAGCATATAAGAGATCAGGTGATTTCCATGCAAAAAAATATATATAATGAAAAAATGAAAAAAATAAATTAATGAATATCTAAATAAATCAATCAATGAATATCTAAATAAATAAATGGCAAAATACATTTTTACAAAATCCAAACATTAAAAAAATAAGCATGAGAGATCCTTGTACATACCTGTGATGTCTCACTCTTAACCCCATCCTGACCCCACCAGGAAGCTCTCCACTCAGCATAATTACGAGAACAAATACAGTGATATAGAGCAACAAAGGCATACAGGAGGCAGAGGACTGCTGGAATCACCAGTATAGCTGTTAAGAGCAATTCTCCTGTTGATGAAGGTATGAAAGCAGAACCTTCTTGCCAGTCTATGTCATCAATATCCATGGAATCTGTAAATATGGGTGTAAATCAATTATTTCATATGTAATATTAGATAACTGATCAAAATTATTCACAGGTGAATGACACATTATAAAGCAATAACTTTTTTTGCTCAATTTGTTTCTTTGGTTTAAATTTAGTAGACATGAGTATTACAATGAATATCAACCCTTTGATGACGGTGCATCACACCCGTGTGACACAGCTAAATGCCCGACGACGGGGCGACACATCAGTGTGACGTTCCTGATGCAATATTGCATAGGCCCAGCGTAGGGGGTTTCCACTTATCACTGGGCCCATCAGGATAGGGTTAACCCGCTGCCAGGCCTAAGTAATATCGCCTTGGGGACATCACAGTGGTGTGTCGCCCCGTCATCAGGCATTTTGCCATGTCACACGGGTGTGACACCCCGTCATTGGGTAACATTCAGTAAAAAAAAAAAAAATAGATTCTACTTTCTTCATTATCCTATTTAAATGTGCGATAATTTGTATCAGCAAACCAAATATTTTTCCAGGCCTGAAGGGTTACTCACATTCCGAATCTGGAAAAAAAAAAAAAAAAAGTTTACTGGATTGACGATGATAATTACAAAAATACATTACCTGGATGATGAAGCTTATCAGGCAGCCAAGGCGAAGTGTTTGGGTCACTGGGGTTGTGCACACTAATGGCCTCTTCTGGTGAAATTGGCACAGATAGCAATATGGGTGGAAGAATGCTCAAGTAGTGGCCAGTAATGCTGATGTTATAGTAACTGAAGAGTGTTGGCCAGTGGTTATGAGGCAGCTTACGCAGAAGGGATCGTGTGCGGTGCTTCAGGAGTTTGAGTCCATCCTGCTTCTGTGTGGTGGAGTTGATGGCTAGGGTAGGAGGCGTCACCACATTCGGTGAGTCCGCAGATGTGGTCTGATCTATGCTTCTTGGAGTCGGCACTGAGACACCACTTTGGAACAAGTAGTTGGACCGGTTTGTAAGTGAGAAAATTACAGAGGGCAAGTCACGTGATCTCTGCGCATCATTCACTGTTTCTGAAAAGTGTTCCATCAGGCCTGAGCTATAGATCATCCATGCTATCCACCCTACAAACACACACATGAACATCCTCTGAAACATCCGCTTCTTGGCCACAAAGTAGGTCACCCTGAGCCGCCTGGGCATTATGTCTTGGTTCTTGGGTTTGGTCTGTGGGTGAGCCATTCGGTCCTGGCCACTTGATTTCATGGTAGATCCTAGCGGTGCATTCCGCCGGTGTAGATTTGGCACTGAGGTCACATTGCGATCATTACTGCTGACTAGAATCCTTACATTGGAATTTGGAGTGAGTTGTTGATATCTAAAAAGTGGGTTTACAGAGAAAGGTCCAACACTTGCTAATGACTGTTTCTTTTGTTCCTCTGAGTCCTCATAGCGGTGGAGATCAATAGAGAGCACTGAGGTGAGGAATACCAACTGCATGTATAGATCACACAAGAGTACCACACTACCATATATACATATCTCCTGAACCAGTGGTATAAAAAGGAAGAATGACACTGTTACAATAGTAATCATAGTCAAGAAATACTTTGTAATAGTCCATCCTTCACGGGCTAGACCCTGAGCAACACGAATCTTAATATCCAAGTGGGAAGGAGTCGATAACACAGATCTGATTAACACCATACTATTTTCAAAACCTATAAGGCCTGCAAGCACTGGATACACATATTTCCCTTTGCTGTGCAGAGGCCGCAGGCCAAAGTATGCACAGAATCCAACAGAAATGCAGAGGGATGCAATCAGAGTTGCTTGAACACTTATGGCCATTCCAAATTTACTCTTGAACATATCCATTTTCAAGATTGAAAAGTATATTGAGACAAAAAGAAAGCAGTAAAAAATTATGAGGAGAAACTCCCAAAGGGACATTCTTGAAGGGAAATAGATGTGGATAATCTCTTCTCTCTCAAGTTGCATTGGTTGATGGACAGGATAGCGAGATGTCAGTTCTTTCTCTAAGCCAGTCACAAACCTGAGGAAACATATACAAGTCAAAAATAGTAATAATGAAATAATTTACCTTTCTTTCAGTAAACAGAAATAATAGGGTGACATTGGAAATGCAATAATGACAGTTTAACCACACTATCCAAACGTATTTCATACATTGTCTTGAAATACAACAATGTATTTGAGAATTTAGAAGACCAAAATACAATAGATATCTTTAACAATTACAAAATAATATACAACAAATATTTCTAATAATTGCACAAATTTCAGCTAAACTTCATAATACATTACATACTCTTCATTATATTGCTTCAGTGCCAGAGTAACTGCATAGGTTATCACACGCTGTGGATTTCTACCGCGCCGAAACCCAATCTCCCGTGATGGGACTCCAAAGAGGATGTCTGCTACATTGGTCTGTCCTTCATAACTTGCCTGTAATACGATTTATTTTAAAGATCACGTAACCATGACTCACAGACTTCTAAGCACTAGATTAAAGATTTTAGTCAGGTAATAAAATGTCAACAGCACTGGAATGATCATAATGATTTGAAAATGTCACTATTACCCTTAAATTTGAAACAATCTGAGTTAACAAAAACTCATATCTCTTATCATATCTTACAACAATGGAAGCTTCCTTAGAGCAAAGTGTTCAACCAGAGATCATTCATCGATCTTACCATAAGAGAATTAACAGTTAGCAAGACATGGGGATCTTGCAGAAAGGAGAACTGGTTCCTCGCCCACAGATCAGCAGGTGAAAGCATCAGGCAGTTGTAATGAGGGAGAACTTGGCCGGCAGACTGCATTTTCTTCACCACACCCTCTATCAGGAGGCATTCTGTACCAAGTGTCACACTTCGGCTGAAAGCATTAATTTTTACTATTAATAGGTAATCACAGATAATTGGTATCCTAGGATGAGCTTGCTGAAAGAGGTACATGGCATGATTCCTTAACCCATTGGTTGCAGTTTTAATCAAATATTTGTGCAGTAGGATGGCTGGTTTACATTGTCTGGCACAGTGCCATCCACGTCTATGACCGACTCTGCCTTTGCAGCAAATCATGCCATCCGCTGCTAATGGGTTACATAGAGAATCATTTCCCACAGTTAAAAAACCTGGCTGTCTTCCAATTTTTTTATTACATAAACACACAACTCATTAACCCAATGATGACAGATGGCATCTATACATGTCATGACAGTGAAGGTTGCTATTAGGCACACCACTTACAAGTGGAATTTTTGGATGATTTTACTAACAAAACATTAATCTACTTGTCCAGAAGAAAAGACAATGGGAAGGGAGGGGTGGCAACATTGTCCCTGCAATTCTAATTATAATCTGAAGCAAACAACCTTAATATAATTCCTAGTGAAGTGGCTAACACACTCTTGATTATAATTATTGATTATACATTAAGGATATTACAGTCTTTATTACTAAATAATAACATTAAATATTTTTTCTCCACTAAAAAAATCAGGTGGCAGCAAAGTCACTTACTTATTGTTGAGTTGATAGTCGCTGACCATTTGAGCAAGGTGGAAGACAGAGGAGAGCGGACCGCGATATCCATCGCTGACTGTCAACCCTTTCTGCCACGGCACAACACCACTTCGGACTACAATCTG